>SJYT01002231.1:4431-17649 GCA_006410635.1 Cephalophus harveyi | reverse complement strand
ATGGCTAACAAACACATGAAAAGATGCTCAACATCACTCATTATCAGAGAAATGCAAATCAAGACCACAATGAGGTACCATTTCACACCAGTCAGAATGGCTGCGATCCAAAAGTCTACAAGCAATAAATGCTGGAGAGGGTGTGGAGAAAAGGGAACCCTCTTACACTGTTGGTGGGAATACAAACGAGTACAGCTACTATGGAGAACAGTGTGGAGATTCCTTAAAAAACTGCAAATAGAACTGCCTTATGACCCAGCAATCCCACTGCTGGGCATACACACCAAGGAAACCAGAATTGAAGACACACATGTACCCCAATGTTCATTGCAGCACTGTTTATAATAGCCAGGACATGGAAACAACCTAGATGTCCATCAGCCGATGAATGGATAAGAAAGCTGTGGTACATATACACAATGGAGTATTACTCAGCCATTAAAAATAATACATTTGAATCTGTTCTAATGAGATGGATGAAACTGGAGCCAATTATACAGAGTGAAGTAAGCCAGAAAGAAAAACACCAATACAGTATACTGACACGTATATATGGAATTTAGAAAGATGGTAATGATGACCCTGTATGTGAGACAGCAAAAGAGACACAGATGTATAGAATGGACTTTTGGACTCTGTGGGAGAGGGAGAGGGTGGGATGATTTGGGAGAATGGCATTGAAACATGTATACTATTAGGTAAGAAACGAAGCGCCAGCCTATGTTCGATACAAGATACAGGATGCTTGGGGCTCATGCACAGGGATGATCCAGAGAGATGATATGGGGTGGGAGGTGGGAGGGGGATTCAGGATTGGGAGCTCGTATACACCCGTGGTGGATTCATGTCAATATATGGCAAAACAATACGGTATTGTAAAGTAAAATAAAGTAAAAATAAAATAAAATAAATAAAAATAAAATGAAAATAAAATTGTGTGTTTGTTCTGCTTTTAGATTTTAATGTTAAAAGACTTTCTAATGTATTTTATAGATAAGTCATATATTTTATTTTGCCTTATTGTTTGTTTTGGATTAAAATATGAAAGATATATTTTCTCTATCCCAGAAGATTCCTTTATACTATCAGTAAACTGCAAAAGTAATTACTATAATTATCATCCTTGCTTTTATTGTTATTTATTGGTTTGGCTGTAGTTGAAATTCAAGTAAAAGTATGAATACCCTATGTATTATTTTCTGTTTTCCTCTTGCTCAACGTGATACTTCCGGGATTCACCAATATTAAAACATATTTTGAAAGACTGATCTTTCATTTAATTGCTGTGGAGGTCATTATAAATATTGTTGTCTATCCCTTACTGGTACTTTGGGTTCTTTCCAATATATTTTAATGTGAATGAATTTGCTATAAATATCTGTGAAACTATCTTTTGTTGTAGTCTTGCACTAATTTTTCATGAGAGTGGTATGGGTTTAGGGGATATATGTGTTTAGTTTCAGCAAGTACTGCTAAGAATATTTTTTCAGTTAGTAATCCCTTCAACAATGTGTGAAGTTTCTTTCTCTGTCTTGTGTCACCCATGTTTCTGCAGATGGTTTAATTTTGCTCTTTTATAAGCTGGGTAATAGTCTGTGGCATGACTGTGCAACATCTTTATCCATTTCTCTGTTGATGGACATTTAGGCATCTTCCATGTCTTGGATTCTGTGAACAGTGCTGCAGTGAACATTAGGGAGTGTGTATCTTTTCTAAATATAGTTTTCTCCAGATATAGTCAGATGTATGCTCAGGAACGATCACTCATATGTGGAATCTAATTTCAAAGATGATACGAATGAACTTATTTACAAAACAGAAATGGACTTAAAGATATCAAAAATAAAATTATGGTTATCAAAAAGTAAACGTGGGCAGGGAGAGATCAAACAGGAGTTTGGGATTAACATACACACCCTACTATATATAAGATTGATAACCAGTGAGGACCTATTGTATTCTGTATTGCATAAAATTTTTAAAAATATATGAAGATTCTAGTGGCACTGCCTTTTTGTCTATACATCATATTATCAGTCTTAATTTTAATCATTTTAATGTGTAGGTTCTATAATCTCATTGTAGTTTACTCTTTCCTTCCCTGATGATTAATTGTGTTGTATCTCTTCTCACATGCTTATTGATTAATTACATACACTTATGAGTAAAGTGCAAATCTTGCTCCATTTAAAATTTTGTTCTTTGGCCTTTTTATTGATGTCTAACATAATTCACATACTATGGATTGAAATAATTTTCAGGTATATGTACCCAGAATATCATCTGTCTTTCTGTAAATCACCTGACCACTTTAAGGATAATTTCTTTTTATGAGCAGATATTCTGTCTTTGAAGGTACTATATTAATTCCATTATGATTGTGTGTGTTAGTCACTCAGTCGTGTCTGACTCTTTGCGACCTGATTGGGTGTTGCCCACCAGGCTCCTCTGTCCATGTGATTTTCCAGGCAGGAATTCGGGAGTGAGTTTCCTTCCCCAGGGGATCTTCCTGATCCAGGGACCAAACCCAGGTCTCCTGCGTTTCAGGCAGACTTTACTGTCTGAGCTACACTTATGATTAGTATTTATGTTTACTAATATTAAAATATTTGTTACTCTAAAGTCATGAACATGCTCCCCTCAACTTTTTTCCCAGAATGTTGATTGTTTCTGTTTTAATAATAATCAGATGAACTTGAAAAAAGTCTATAATCAACCTCAAGTTAATATCTCTGTATGGTATAAGGTAAGATTAAGGATTCATTTATTTTTTCCCAAATGTGTATCCAATTGCTCCAGCATGATTCATAGGAAAAACAGGCTCTTCCAGACTCTAAATTATGTTCCATTGACCTGTACTTTGGACGAACAGTATTATTGCTATGGTGTTATCATTACTGTGCCATTGTAGGTCATATACAGTTTTCCCCCAACTTTGTCCACAAATCTGTTCTCTATGTCTGTGTCTCTATTCCTGCCCTGAAAATAGGTTCATCAGTACCATTTTTCTAGATTCCATATATATATGTTAATATATCATATTTATTTTTCTATTTCTGACTTTCTTCAGTCTGTGTAATGGACTATAGGTTCATCCACCTCAGTTCAACTGATTCAAATCCATTTTTATGGCTGAGTAGTATTCCATTGTATATATGTACCATACTTCTTTATCCATTCATCAGTCAGTGGATATCTAGGTTGCCTCTATGGCCTGGCTATTATAAATAGTGCTGCAGTGAACATGGGGATACATGTGTCTTTGAATTATAGATAAGAATATGTTTTACAGTTTTGCGTATAACATTCTATACATAAGAAATAAACCAATTTGCTTAACACTGTAGTTAAAATATTTTAAATTCTTATGTTTCCCTACCAAACAAGAAGCATATTAAAATCTCTAAATGTGATTTTTATTTTGTACTTGTCTGCCTTTATCTGTTAATTTTACTTTATATAATTTAAAGTTTCATCATATGCTTCCAAATTTAAGTCATATTAGCCTGTTGACTATTTTATTATTGCAAAATAGTCTGCCTTATCATTCATAATACTTGTTACCTTAAATATCCATATATAACATCAGTAGAGAAGCTCTTGTTTTTGTTTTTTTTTTTTAGATAGCATATTCAAAAGCAGAGACATTACTTTGCCAACAAAGGTCTGTCTAGTAGAGGCTATGGTTTTTCCAGTGGTCATGTTTGAATGTGATCGTTGGACTGTGAAGAAAGCTGAGAGCCAAAGAATTGATGCATTTGAACTGTGGTGTTGGAGAAGACTCTTGAGAGTCCCTTGGACTCCAAGGAGGTCCAAACAGTCCATCCTAAAGGAGATCAGTCTTGGGTGTTCATTGGAAGGAATGATGCTGAAGCTGAAACTCCAGTACTCTGGCCACCTCATGCGAAGAGTTGACCTATTGGAAAAGACCCTGATGCTGGGAGGGATTGGGGGCAGGAGGAGAAGGGGACGACAGAGGATGAGATGGCTGGATGGCATCACCGACTCAATGGACATGAGTTTCAGTAAATTTGGGAGTTGGTGAAGGACCTGTCTCTTATACACATCTAGATGTGTATAAGAGACAGCCCTTTATTTTTGTCTAGTATAAGAAATTGTTTTGATTACATTATAAAATTGTGTGTTTGCTGATGAAAGAAATCAAAGAGGACACTAATAGATGGAGAAATATACCATGTTCATGGATTGGAAGAATCAGTATAGTGAAANTTGGGAGTTGGTGAAGGACAGGGAGGCCTGGTGTGCTGCAGTTCATGGTGTTGCAAAGTGTTGAACACAACTGAGTGACTGAACTGAACTGAACAGCTGATTAATAATGTTGTGATAATTTCAGGTGAGCAGTGAAAGGACTCAGCTGTACATATGTATATATCTATGTTCCCCCAAACTCTCTTCCTATCCCAGCTGCCACATAACCTTAAGAAGAGTCTCATGTACTCTACAATAGATCATTGTTGGATATCCATTTTAAATATAGCAGTGTGTACATGTCACTCCTAAACTCCCTAACTATCCTTTGCCCTGATTCTTTCCCCCTATTCAGCTGTAAGTTTATTCTCTAGGTCTGTGACATTCTTTCTGTTTTGCCATTAAAAATGAAAATGAAATAAGGCCAGTTGTAGCAACATGGATGGACCTGGAGTTTGTCACACTGAGTGGAGTAAGTTAGAGAAGTATCATATGACATTCCTTATCAATTAAGTTCAGTTCAGTTCAGTCACTCAGTCGTGTCTGACTCTATCCAACCCAATGAATCACAGCACACCAGGCTTCCCTGTCGATCACCAACTACCGAAGTTCTCTCAAACTTCTGTCCATCGAGTCAGTGATGCCATCCAGCCATCTCATCCTCTGTCGTCCCCTTTTCCTCCTGCCCCCAATCCCTCCCAACATCAGAGTCTTTTCCAATGAGTCAAATCTTCAAATCAGGTGGTCAAAGTATTGGAGTTTCAGCTTCAGCATCAGTCCTTCCAATGAACACTCAAGACTGATCTCTTTAGGATGGACTGGTTGGATCTCCCTGCAGTCCAGGAGACTCTCGAGTCTTTTCCAACAGCTCTGTTCAAAACCATTAATTCTTCAGCACTCAGCTTACTTCTCAGTCCAACTCTCATATCATACATGACCACTTGAAAAACCATAGCCTTGACTAGACGGACCTTTGTTGGCAAAGTAATATCTCTGCTTTTGAATATGCTATCTAGGTTGGTCATAACTTTTCTTCCAAGGAGTAAGCCTCTTTTATTTTCATGGCTGCAATCACCATCTGCAGTGATTTTGGAGCCCTCAAAAATAAAGTCTGACACTGTTTCCACTGTTTCCCCATCTATTCCCCATGAAGTGATGGGACAAGATGCCATGATCATAGTTTTCTGAATGTTGAGGTTTAAGCCAACTTTTTCACACTCCTCTTTCACTCTCATCAAGAGGCTTTTTAGTTCCTCTCCACTTTCTGCCATAAGAGTGGTGTCATCTTCATATCTGAGGTTATTGATATTTCTCCCAGCAGTCTTGATTCCAGCTTGTGCTTCCTCCAGCTCAGCATTTCTCATGATGTACTCTGCATACAAGTTAAATTAGCAGGGTGACAATATACAGCTTTGTACTTCTTTTCCTATTTGGAACCAGTCTGTTGTTCCATGTTCAGTTCTAACTGTTGTTTCCTGACCGACCTACCTATATGTTTCTCAAGAGGCAGATCAAGTGGTCTGGTATTCCCATCTCTTTCAGAACTTGCCAGTTTATTGTGATCCACGCAGTCAAAGGCTTTGATATAGTTAATAAAGCAGAAATAGATGTTTTTCTGGAACTGTTTTCCTTTTTCCATGATCCAGCGGATGTTGGCAATTTGATCTCTGGTTTCTCTGCCTTTTCTAAACCAGCTTGACCATGTGGAAGTTCACGGTTCACTTATTGCTGAAGCCTTGCTTGGAGAATTTTGAGCATTACTTTACTACCCACTCCAGTGTTCTTGCCTGGAGAATCCCAGAGATGGGGGAGCCTGGTGGGCTGCCATCTATGGGGTCACACAGAGTCGGACACGACTGAAGTGACTTAACAGTAGCAGCAGTTACTAGCACGTGAGATGAGTGCAACTGTGTGATAGTTTGAGCATTCTTTGGCATTGCCTTTCTTTGGGATTGGAATGAAAACTGACCTTTTCCAGTCCTGTGGCCACTGCTGAGTTTTCCAAATTTGCTGACATACTGAGTGCAGCACTTTCACTGCATCATCTTTCAGGATTTGAAATAGCTCAGCTGGAATTCCATCACCTCCACTAGCTTTGTTCATAGTGATGCTTTCTAAGGCCCACTTGACTTCACATTCCAGGATGTCTGGCTCTAGGTGATCACACCATCGTGATTATCTTGGTCGTGAAGATCTTTTTTATATAGTTCTCTGTGTATTCTTGCCATCTCTTCTTAATATATTCTGCTTCTGTTAGGTCCATACCGTTTCTATCCTATATTGAGCCCATCCTTGCATGAAATGTTCCCTTGGTATCTCTAATTTTCTTGAAGAGATCTCTAGTCTTTCCCATTCTGTTCTTTTCCTCTATTTTTTTGAATTGTTCACAGAGGAAGGCTTTCTTAACTCTCCTTGCTATTCTTTGGAACTCTACATTCAGTTGCTTATATCTTTCCTTTCTCTTTTGCTTTTTGCTTCTCTTCTTTCCACAACTGTTTGTAAGGCCTTCCCAGATAGCCATTTTGCTTTTTTGCATTTCTTTTCCATGGGGATGGTCTTGATCCCTGTCTGCTGTACAATGTCACGAACCTCATTCCATAGTTCATTAGGCACCCTATCTATCAGATCTAGGCCATTAAATCTATTTCTCACTTCCACTGCATAATCATAAGGGATTTGATTTAGGTCATTTTCCCTACTTTCTTCAATTTAAGTCTGAATTTGGCAATAAGGAGTTCATGATCTGAGCCAAGGTCAGCTTCTGGTCTTGCTTTTGCTGACTGTATAGAGCTTCTCCATTTTGGCTGCAAAGAATAGAATCAGTCTGATTTCAGTGTTGACATGGTGATGTCCATGTGTAGAGTCCTCTCTTGTGTTGTTGGAAGAGGGTGTTTGCTATGACCAGTTCATTCTCTTGGCAAAACTCTATTAGCCTTTGCCCTGCTTCATTCTGTACACCAATGTCAAATTTGCCTGTCACTCCAGGTGTTTCTTGACTTTCTACTTTTGCATTCCAATACCCTATAATGAAAAGGACAACTTTTTTGAGTGTCAGTTCTGAAAGATCCATAGGTCTTCATAGAACCATTCAACTTCAGCTTCTTCAGAGTTACTGGTTGGGACATAGGCTTGGATTACCATGATATTGAGTAGTTTGCTTTGGAAACCAACAGAGATCATTTGATCATTTTTGAGATTGCATCCAAGAACTGAACTTCAGACTCTTGTTGACCATGATGGCTACTCCATTTCTTCTAAGGGATTCCTGCCCACAGTAGCAGATATAATGGTCATCTGAGTTAAATTCACCCATTCCAGTCCATTTTAGTTTGCTGATTCCTAGTTGTCGACGTTCACTCTTGCCATCTCCTGATTGACCACTTCCAATTTGCCTTGATTCATGCACCTGACGTTCCAGGTTCCTATGCAATATTGCTCTTACAGCATCGGGCCTTGCTTCTATCACCAGTCACATCCACAGCTGTGTGTTGTTTTTGCTTTGGCTCCATCCCTTCATTCTTTTTGCAGTTATTTCTCCACTGATCTCCAGTAACATATTCCTTATATGTAGAATCTAAAAAGAAGTTATACAAATGAGCTTACAATCCAGTTTCTTATATATATGTGAAAGTGAAGTCGCTCAGTCATGTCCAACTATTGTGACCCCATGGACTGCAGCCCACTGCCCATGGGATTCTCCAGGGATGAATACTGGAGAGGGTTGCCATTTCCTTCTCCAGGGGATCTTCCCGACCCAGGGATCAAACCCAGGTCTCCTGCATTGCAGGCAGACACTTTAACCTCTGAGCCACCAGAGAAGACCATATATATATACACACACATATATACACTTTTTCACCATTTTACTTACTTTGTCATTTTTGAATTTGTATTTAATAGTATAAACAACTGAGGCCTGATCAAATTTTGGCCATGCTTTAAAATTTGTTTAGTATTAGTTTCACTACCTTCCCTTGGGTTAGTTTCTGCATTTTTTTCACTTTCAACTTAGTGTTTTAAAGTTGTTTCTCATAAAAAGCATATTAATAGGTTTCCTTCCTTCTCCCTTTCTCTCTTTTCCTACCACTCTTTAATATTTTTTCTACCACTCTTTAATAATTTTTCTTATTATTTCAAAATTTAATTATTTTTTACTTAAATTACTATTTTATCTCATACTAAATAACTCAAGAAACGTGCAACAATTTAAATTGCTTTACCTCTTTAGTGTTTTTTTTTTTCCTGTTGTCATATATTTTAGTTCTGAACGTGCTAGAAACCTCTCAGATATTGTTATTATTAATACAATTCCTTAATACCTGTCTCTTATACACATCTAGATGTGTATAAGAGACAGTTCAGATGTTATAATGCTTTATTTTCAATTTCATTGACTGTTAATACTCTGGTTAAATGTTCCTCTTTAAACTGTAGAAATGATGTCAGATATTGCTACATAAATTTATGGTAAAGAAAAGAATTTAAATGCCATTTTAATCAAATGCGCAATTATTGTTTAATGGAATTGAACCATTATATTCAGTTATACAGACATAGTTTGTTTGGGGGAAAGATAATGTGAGTGGGTTTCTAAACCAGGGATTTCTAAAATAATTTTAATAGACTCTCAATGGTTCCATTTGAATAAATTTATAGAGAATTATTTATTGTAATTATTTGTTCTATATTTGTGTCTGGAGTTGGGAAAACAGGGACAGAAATCAATAAATCAATGTTAAGAAAATTCAACATTAACTACAAGTCATCGGAAGAAGGTATAAATATAAAGGCAGAATTTCTAAGCAGTCGTTTTTTTCTCTATCCCTAATGGTGTCTAATCAAATCTATGGTTTTTCCTGTGGTCATGTATGGATGTGAGAGTTGCACTGTGAAGAAGGCTGAGCACCGAAGAATTGATGCTTTTGAACTGTGGTGTTGGAGAAGACTCTTGAGAGTCCCTTGGACTGCAAGGAGATCCAACCAGTCCATTCTGAAGGAGATCAGTGCTGGGTGTTCACTGGAAGGAATGATGCTAAAGCTGAAACTCCAGTACTTTGGCCACCTCATGCGAAGAGTTGACTCATTGGAAAAGACTCTGATCCTGGGAGGGATTGGGGGCAGGAGAAGAAGGGGACGACCGAGGATGAGATGGCTGGATGGCATCACTGACTGACTAGACATGAGTCTGAGTGAACTCTGGGAGATGGTGATGGACAGGGAGGCCTGGCGTGCTGCGATTCATGGGACTGCAAAGAGTCGGACATGGCTGAGTGACTGAACTGAACTGAACTGAATGGTAATTACTATAGTTTTGTTGTTTGCTTTATTGCTTTTGTTTTTAGTGGTTATCATACTTAAAGTATATATATATAAATATATATTTTTAATAAATAACTCTGGGTTATCCCATTCCATCTAAATACTTCGTTAAATTTTCTCTCATTTCTCAGGATAGAATTCATGCTTTCTTTATAATTTTCTCTACATCTTTGCCAAATTATTCATTTGTCATCACCATACTATGCTCCCATGATACCACTACTCCATTTCTTCGTTTAACTAGCAACAAGTCATTCTTTAATACCCAGTTTATGGGGGCTGGATGAATTGGGAGATTGGGATTGACATATATACATTGTTGATACTATGTATAAGGTAGATAACTAATGAGAATCTACTCAGGAGATTCTACCCAGTGCTCTGTGGTGAACTAAATGGGAAAGAAATACTCCAAAAAGAGCAGATGTATGATTCATTTTGCTCTACAGTAGAAACTAACATAGCATTGTAATACTCCAATAAAAAATAACTTAAAAAAAAACAAGTCTACAAACCATCTCTTCAGTCTTTCTGCCACTCCCACTGGTACCCTATTTACAGCTCCATAACAGAATCATGTGACTGTGTGAAAAGTATAAAAACTGACTTTAAATTAGACAATTAAGTGAACGATTTCAGTATAGAAACTGAGATGTATCTGTGTGTATCTACATCAGTTCAGTTCAGTCACTCAATCGTGTCTGACTCTTTGTGACCCCATGAATTGCAGTACGCCAGGCCTCCCTGTCCATCACCAACTCCCAGAGTTCACTCAGATCTGTCTCTTATACACATCTAGATGTGTATAAGAGACAGGAGTTGACTCATTGGAAAAGACTCTGATGCTGGGAGGGATTGGGGGCAGGAGGAGAAGGGGACGACCGAGGATGAGATAGCTGGATGGCATCACAGACTCGATGGACGTGAGTCTGAGTGAACTCCGGGAAATGGTGATGAACAGGGAGGATTGGTGTGCTGCGATTCATGGGGTCGCAAAGAGTCGGACACGACTGAGCGACTGAACTGAACTGAACTGAAGCAGGCTCACTTAACGTTCAGTCACAAAGCTCATAAGTTCTCTGGAACTCTCTTAGCTTACTTCTCCCACTCCCCAGATCTGGTTCAATACTTCTCTTATACTCTTCCGGACTCTGGATATATGCTGCTGCTGCTAAGTCGCTTCAGTCGTGTCCAACTCTGTGTAATCCCATAGATGGCAGCCCACCAGGCTCCCCTGTCCCTGGGATTCTCCAGGCAAGAACACTGGAGGGGGTTGCCATTTCCTTCTCCAATGCATGAAACTGAAAAGTGAAAGTGAAGTCGCTCAGTCGTGTTCCACTCTTTGCGACCCCATGGACTGCAGCCCACCAGGCTCCTCCGTCCAGGCTCCTCTGTCCATGGGACTTTCCAGGCAAGAGTACTGGAGTGGGGTGCCATTGCCTTCTCCGGATATATGCTATTAAGTGATAACTTATTTTTTCTTGAATGAAATTTTTCCAAAACTAAATCAATAAATCTTGAACTTTTTTTATCTTAATAATTCTCACAACCAGTCATCTTTATTTTCTAACATTCTCCCTCAGCAGGCATATACAGAGGTTTCTAAAGTTGCCTTTTGCTGAAGACATACCCTCTGAACAGCATAAAGAAAGAAGTAAAAGCATCTCACAATTTTTAAAATTAGGGATAATTGACCTTGTGACATTACTTTGTCAACAAAGGTCCGTCTAGTCAAGGCTATCGTTCTTCCAGTGGTCATGTATGGATGTGAGAGTTGGACTATAAAGAAAGCTGAGGGCAGAAGAAACGATGCTTTTGAACTGTGGTGTTGGGGAAGACTCTTGAGAGTCCCTTGGACTGCAAGAAGATCCAACCAGTCCATCCTAAAGGAGATCAGTCCTGGGTGTTCTTTGGAAGGACTGATGTTGAAGCTGAAACTCCAATACTTTGGCCACCTGATGCGAAGAGCTGACTCACTGGAAAAGACCCTGTTGCTGGGAAAGATTGAAGGCAGGAGAATGGGATCACAGAGGATGAGATGGTTGGATGGCATCACCAATTCAACAGACATGAATTTGGGTAAACTCCAGGAGTTGGTGATGGATGGGGAAGCCTGGAGTGCTGCAGTTCATGGGGTCGCAAAGAGTCGGACACGACTGAGCGACTGAACTAAACTGAACTGACCTTACCTTGTGATAATTTTTAGATAAAGACGAAAAAACAATTTACTAGACTTAATTTATATTTCAAATTTAAATGACAGGTTTTAGACTCAAGCAGGTCTTTCCCTCACCTCCCAAATTTAATGAGTTAAATCTTGAAATCTCTTTAAATCTGTATTTTCTTCCTTTTGCTTCTTCCACTGTCTTATCCTTTGCTCAAGACTTTCATTTCTCATCTGAACTCCCACAATAACCTCTTACATGTCCTTACTCTCCCACTGCCTCTTGAAAGTCATCTGCCTAGCTGTCAAAGGAATTTAAACTTAAGATTCTTTGCTCTCTAGTAACTAAGTTCCCTTTAGTATGACAAAGAAGATCTGGATATTTCAAGATCTGGTTTCTATGTAGCTCTTAGCCTCTACTACTGCCGTTCATGCTCCACTGTGCATTTAAAATAATTTTCTGGTTTCCTGAATGTTGATTCACACTAGCATGTATCTGTACATTATAGAAATCATCTTCACCTTACCTTCTCTGGGTCTAGCAAATTCTTACCTATCCTTTAAATCCTCAGAGCACAAAACACTTCCTTCTTTATGTTACATTAGTATCTCTGAGGTATTTTTACAGCTGAGAATGCATTTGGTTACTCTTGAGAGGAAAAGTGCCTCACTCAGCTCTGTATTCTTAGTCCAGTACCCATCACAGTAATCTACAGGTGGTTAACACATGAATGCTGAATGCAAAACTGATCTAGAACTGATATGAAAAGTTTAATCACAGGTAGAAAAGTTTAATCACAGGTAGACTCATCAGCTTCTAAAGATCTATGTTTGCTTAAGCATTAAATTTTTTTTTTTTTTTACTGAGTGCTAATTTGAGTTGAGGACTGAAAGACTGAACCTCTGTTTTAAAAAAAAATCTTTCATTGAGATGGTCACATGTATATGAATGTGGTAGAAACTACTGTTTCTACTACTCATGTCACCACCTATAATCTATTTAAGAATACTTTTGATAGATAAAATCATAACCAATTTATTTTCAATAGTTAAAAGCAAAAATTAATAGAAATTTTACTTCAGCTCAAGTTCTCAAGCATAAAGTTTTATAAATTACTCTTCAAAAGAGTACTTCAGAATATTACACTTTTATATAATCTAATTAACAAATATAGCATTTTTAAGTGCAGAAAATGTAAGACGTTAAATTCAGCTCATATCAACAGAAGTAATTCTTGGCTGTACAAGACAGAAGTGAAAACAAAATTATTTTTTATAGTGATAAAATAACGAGGTCCTTCAAAAGTTAACAGAAGAGGGACTTCCCTGGCAGTCCAAAGGTTAAAAATCTGCCTTACAATGCAGGGGACTCGCAGGGAACTATGATCCCACATGCTGCAAAGCAAACTAAGTCTGCACACCAAAACTAAAGAATCTCTGCACTGCAACAAAAGATCCTGCATGATGCAATGAAGATCTTGTGTGCTGCAATTAAGACCCAATGCTGCCAAATAAATAAATAATTA
>SJYT01002227.1:282652-294216 GCA_006410635.1 Cephalophus harveyi | reverse complement strand
CATAGCAAACTGGTAATCATTCAGAGGTAGCAACTTCACAACAAAATGTGTAGGGGTCCTCTGTGGTATCACTAGTGTCATTTGTTAAGATCAGTTTTGCTTCTTCTATTATAATTATTTGTCTTTCCTCATCATTTAAACAGAACTTTCTTTCATCTTCTTTTGTGGAGAATATTTTTATTTTCTTATCCTTAAAACCTTTGACTTCATCATCCACTGTAACTCCAGAAGTCATAGTGCCTGGGGCTGCAATGCCAGCTCTGGCCCCAGCTCTATGGCACTGGGAGGAGATGGAGAAGTAGGTGGAAACTTTTGTTCACAGCTGAATCTCCCGAGCTTAGAATAGTGTCTGAAAATAATGTGTGTGTGTGTGTGTGCATGCGCGCTCAGCCATGTCTCACTCTTTGTGACCCTATGGAGTGCAGCTTGCTAGCTCCTTTGTCTATGGAATTTTCTAGACAAGTATACTGGAGCAGGTTACCATTTCCTACTTCAGGGGATCTTCTTGACCCCAAGGATCAAACCCGCATTTCCTGCAGGCAGATTCTCTGCCACAGAGCCATCTGGGAAGCCTGTCTGAAAATAATATGTGCTCGGTAAATATTACAGAATGAATAAATGAAGACTAGATTAGAATGGGATTCGTCTAAGGGCTGTATATAAAAATAATAGTATTTAACAGTCTAATGACAAGCTCCTGCTTTAAGACACTTTAGAATTTGAAATTCCAGGGAACCTGGAAAGTTATGTGTGAGGAAACTGACTCTTACAGAGTTTATAAGTCTCATGGGCCACACAGGTTCCTTGTCAAGCCAACTGCTGGCAGCTCTCTAGCCAGGCACCAGTTCTAAGATCACGGCTGCCTCTACTAGGTGTACGATTTGAAGCAGAGTCTCCCTAAAATCGAGTTCCCTTCCCCAGTTTATGATTAATCTCGCTATCTAAAACTTAATTTCCTTTCTCACCCTCCCACGACCTCAATCCTGTGCTAAGTGAACACGAATCAACTAGTCAGATGACTAAAACTGCTATTGCTGATGCCATTGCTAATATACTAAAATAGCTATTATAGATAACATCATTAATGTACAAACTCAGCCTGTTTCTCCACAACAAGATGAACTCACAGGTGGCCCCAAGCCATGGGCCACCTGACTTGAGAATCCAAGATATCCTGATTTCCAAAACTACGATAAAAAAAAAAAGTCACAGAATAATTCATCCTAGTCTCTGTTTTCCCTTTTTAAGAACCCCTAACTCACAGACCAAGTGGGAGCGGATCTGAGGCTTGTCAAGAAGTCAGTCTCTCTCACCCCCTTGCTTGGTGGTGGTTGGTTGTTCAGTTGTGTCTGACTCTTTGTGACCCCAAGGACTACAGCACGCTAGGCTTCCCTGTCCTTCACAATTTCCCTGTACCCTGCAGTAAACCCTTCCTTTGCTGAAACACCTGCTGTCAGAGCCTGGCTTTCTGCGCCTGGAGCAAGTGAGTCCTTGCTGGTTATATACTTGGCGGATGCGTGCCTGTGACGGTGCTGTAGATTGGCCGGATGGCTCAGTGGCCCAGGGTTTGGAGACAAAGACCAACTAGCGTCCTTTCCCTTACAAGAAGGGAAAGTGCACAACTAGCATATTTGTTGCGCCTACTCAGGCACCGCAGAGCTTAGAAAGCCGAGGCGCTGCTGGGTCCCAACCAGCAGACAGCCTCAGCTATTTATTACCTGGCACTCCAGGGCAGGGGAGCCGGCCCTTCTGAGGAGGATGTTTGGGCTCTGATAATCGTCTTCCTCCACCAGCTCCCAACAAAGGCATTTCATCCATTTCTTCCACTGCCCTCAATTCTACTTGGCTGGGCTTTGAGAGGACCGAGGCTGGAGTACACAGTGACCCAGCGCGCCCACTGGGGCGCATCTGTCAGGGCGCGCGCGGCGCGGGCCATGAAGAGGCGGGCGGCCGGCGCGTCGCCGAGCGGCGCTCTCTCTACCCTCGTCGGCGGCGCGCGCCGCTCGGGGACGCGCGTGGCCGGGTGGAGGGCGCCGGCGGGGGCGCGCACGCTCCGCCTCTCCCCGCCTCCCCGGCTGCGCGCCCCGCCCCCTCGAGCTGCCATACGCCGAGCGCCCAACATCCGAGGACTTTGGCCCCGAGTAACCCCGCTCTCGTTACCTTTCCCCTCTTTTCCGCGCCTCCCCCCGGGCCGGCCCCGCTGGTCCGCCGCGGCTGGGCGCGCGCCGCCCTCCCCGCTTCCTCCCTAGCGAGCGCCGGCTCAGCCCCTCCCGGTCCCCGCGCGCGGCTCCTCGTCATGGCGGCGCTCAGCAAGTCCATCCCTCACAACTGCTACGAGATCGGCCACACTTGGCAGCCGTCCTGCTGGCTCTCCTTCCTGAACATCACCAGGGGCGCCCTGGAGGAGTCCCTGAGGATCTATGCCCCGCTGTACTTGGTGAGCCCCGTCAGCCCTCCCCCAGGCCGAGGGCGACGTGCGCGGTGGGCTCCTGGGAGGCGGGCTCGGGCACTCGCTGTCTTGTCAGCCCCTCCTTGGGAGCGATCAGGGGTGTTTTTTGGGGGGCAGGAATGGGTGGGCTTGGGGAGGGGGGAGATCGCGAGGGGCTGATACACTAAGTCCAGCTGGGACGGAAGAAGGGGGAAGGGAGTAGAGGTTGAGCTGTCATCTGAACGTCTGCTGTTGGGGGAGAGGATGTCTTCTCAACTTCAGGATTAAGTTTGGGGGCCACTTCAAACTGAATGCACACACCTGCGTTGCTTTTCCTCTCTCCTGCCTTGTGATGGAGAGGTCTTCGTAGGTCAGTTAGGGGATGAGAAATGACATGCAATCATTCCTCACCTTATTCCCTCTGTTTTGGCGTTCCCCTCCCCCAACCCCAGGGTGTTTTTTTTTTTTTTTTTTTTAAGGGGATATTTGACCTCAGATCTTGTGTCAATTTGGGGATGACAGGATTGTGGCTTGAAGGTTTTGCAAAGTGTTTTTGCAAGTTCACAAAGTGGTCTCCAGGTTGAGGTTTTGCTTGGTGTTGTAAAGGGTGGTTCCAGTCTATGAGTCAGTGAAAGTGTCTAGGAGATCTGACTGTATGTCACTTGTAGGTCCTTTATTCCACAGCTTTACAGGTAGGGCAGTCTAAATTTGGAGCTTTAAATAGAGACTACTTGAAAATATGTGTATGTATCACTGAGAGTTGTTAGTTTGTTCTTGAATGTTCTAACCAGCATCTCTCTCTCTTTCTCCCCCCCCCCAGTAATCTCATCCTTTGTATTAAAAATTTCTTTAATCTTTAATTAACCAAGATAATTTTGGTTATTTAAGTTTATTGTTTTATTTTCTTGCGCAATAGAGTCTATGTCCTAAGAAGGCAGAGGTATATTTTTTGTATGTTTCCTAAAAGTTCTAGTCAGTATTCAGTGGATGGTCAGTTCTTCTCATTGAGTAATAATTTAGATTTATACCCTAATATTCCTGAAGGTATGTCATGGCCATAGCTGTGGAACTTCTTCAGAAGTCTGATTATTTATTACAGAGATAACCGAGGAGAAGATGGTAACTTTCTCTGAGCTTGCAGAAGCCAGTTTCATTTGTATCATATTCATTGGTGCTTTTAAAACTTAACGTGTGTTAGGAGTCTGCTGGGGGAGCATGTTAAAATGGGGGTTCTGATTCAGTAGATCTTGGTGGGGCCTGAAATTCTACATTTCTGCAAACTCCCAGGTGATTTTAATGCTTCTGGACCAAGAGTCACGCTTTGAATAGTAAGGATCTGGCGCAGAGGCTGATAATAAACTTATCATTAGAGCGATAAATGTCTTCCTTGATTTTCTTTGGCAAAGATCCATGTTTATCTGCTTTTCCAATTGAATGGTTGTTAGTCTATAGCTCATTTATTGGAAAAAAAAGGATATCTACAAACATGATTGAGCTTTTGGTATATTCAGAGATTTTTCATTCCCTTATAGTATTATGACGTTATATGGGGAGAGAGTCTGTGGTATGTACTTTCTCTCTCTGAAAATCCATAGCACTTTTATTGTGCCTCATTCATTCATTCAACAATGATTTGTTGAATGATTTGTTGAATGCCTGATATTTTTCATATTTACAGCCTAGATAATTTATTGGTTATGCTCCATGATGAGTAGTTCAGGGCAGCAACAGAAACATAGGTTTTTCTATGCCAGGAGGTGGGGTAAGGGCAAAAGGGTCAAGAGAAGTTTGTGTTTTACTATTCTCTCTCCAGCTGGGTTAAATACTTCTTGAAAACAAATTCTTGATCTTATTTGATCTTGTATCTGTGTTTGGAATATTGCTGGGTAACTCAAAGTTTGGGTCGCTATTCATGAGTGGTTGTGAAGTAAAATTAGTGGGAACTGACCAGTAGTTTATTTTAAGTGAAATAGAAAAGAACAGGAAAAAAAAAAAAGAGAGGACACCACAGGTGGTGTGGATAAGTGCTATTTCATTACAGTTTTGTTTGTTGTATTTGTATGGGTGGCTGGGGCTCTTAGAACATATAGCAGCATTTTGTTCTTTGTCCGTGTTGGGCAGTTGTTTAAATGTGTAATCCAGGTGCCACAAGGCGATGGGGGGGAAGAAATGGGCTTTTAAAGGCTATCAGCCACTTCTGATTTTGAATCTCATCTCACTCACTCACTGTTTGACTTTGTGCAAGTTACTTTGACTCCCACTGTGAAAAGTGAGTGAAGTAATACACTGAAGACTATCACATTTTCTAGTTCATAATAGGTCTTGAATAATTAGGCATTTTTTTGTTCCCCATTCCCTCGGTGGCACTTAAGTTAGATGCAGGTAGCAAGGGCTCCATGGCAGAAGAAACATTTGACTTGGGCCTTGAAGAGAAGGATCACAGTACATTGATTCATGCAGTAGATATTTATAGAATACTTAATGGAACAGAGGGAGAAAAGTGTGAATTGAGGCAGAAATCCAAATGGTTTTGTAAAAGAAGTAGTTAGGTGTATTGACTGAGTGAAGCAGAAGTTTTGCATATAGGCTGTATGAGTAATGACAACTCTTATTTACTGAACACTCATGTAGCTAGCTTCCCTGATATCTCATTTGGTAAAGAATCCGCCTGCAGTGCAGGAGACCCTGGTTCGATTGCTGGGTCAGGAAGATCCGCAGGAGAAGGGATCAGCTACCCACTCCAGTCAGTATTCTTGGGTTTCTCTTGTGGCTCAGCTGGTAAAGAATCCGCTTGCAATGTGGGAGACCTGGGTTCCATCCTGGGTTGGGAAGATCCCCTGGAGAAGGGAAAGGCTACCCAGTCCAGCGTTCTGGCCTGGAGAATTCCATGGACTGTACAGTCCTTGGGGTCGCAAAGAGTTGGACATGACTGAGCAACTTTCACTTTCACTTTCATGTGCTTAGACCTTTACGTATCTTGTTTAATGCTTACACAACTCTGTCTTGTCCCTGTTTCATAGGTAGGAAAACTGAAAGTTAGAGATTTTAAGCAGTTTCCAAGATGAAGAGTTAGTAAGGGGAAGAGACAGGCTTTTGTCTTTTTTTTTGAAGGTCAGGTTGAGGATGTCATGAGGTTTTTTTTTTTTTGAACAAAGGGGTTACAAGTACAGAATGGTGTCTTCAGATGAATCTGGTTGAAATGGGTAGACTGGATTGGAAAGACTATTTAGGAGTTGATGCAGTGGATTCATTTAAGTGATAGAAAATCTGTTCTCAGGGAATCCCACTTTGTAACTTGTTAGCAGTGTGACCTCAGGAAAATTATCCCACCTCTTTGAGCCTTAGTCTCTTTCTTTTTCGGGCTGTTGTGAAGATTTAAATGGGATAATAGTATGTAGGAATAGCAGCCATCACATAGGAGGGCCCTAATCAAGGGTTGGTGTTATTAAAATAGTGCATTTGTTATGATCTTTGTCTCTACCTCTGATTAGAATGGTGGTTTGTATTCAGAGCTAGCATGGTACTTCAGTAGGTGCTTCAGTAAGTGTCTGAATGAGTGAAGTATGAATGAATGAACTCATGAATAATTCAGGAGTGAAGAAATAGTATTTGGCAGGCTTAAGGTAGTGGCAGAGAGAATGGAAGGGCAGTTTTAGAGGCGTTTCACAGGAGAGGCATTTCATAGGAAGAATGAACAGGACTTAGAGATTGAGAAGGTTGGGGCAGTGTGAAGGCTTGTTTATGCTTCCAGGATTTCAAGTCTGACTGATGCTGTCGCCATCATCATTGATAGAAGAGAAGTTTATGGGAAGCTGGGTTGGGGGACAGCTTTACTCAGAAGTGTTTTTTAGAGCTTATAGACATCTGCCTTTCATCTGAAATATTGCCATGGGTGTTGTACTAAGCCAGTCCCTTTTGCTCCTTCCAGGTTTCCTCGCAGTCTGTACATCTTCTCTCCTGTTTCTTTCTCATCATGGCATCAGGCATCATGTCTTAGTATCACCTTCACTTTCTAATGCTTAAACCATTAGAAATATAGTGATCTATGCCTTTTCACCTTGAATCTTCATGTTTTCATGATTTGTAAAAAGCATCAATCCTCATGATCAATCCACTTGCTAAGAGTTTTTTTTTTTTTTTAAGAACCTACAGCATGGCACCCCACTCCAGTGCTCTTGCCTGGAAAATCCCATGGACAGAGGAGCCTGGTGGGCTGCAGTCCATGGGGGTCACAAAGAGTCGGACACGACTGAGCGACTTCACTTTCACTTTTCACTTTCATGCATTGGAGAAGGAAATGGCAGCCCACTCCAGTGTTCTTGCCTGGGGAATCCCAGGGATGGGGGAGCCTGGTGGGCTGCCGCCTATGGGGTTGCACAGAATCGGACACGACTGAAGCGACTTAGCACCATCAGCAGCACAAATGTTATAATATATGCTAACAATTTATGTATATACCAAAAATATATCTCAGAAAGCTTTATTTCTTGAATCTTAGTTATTGTCACACATTCACAATAAGTGGCAGCCATTGCTACACACATGAAACTGTTGTTAAACCACTAAAATTAATGAAAGCATAGTGTCCTTGGTACTTTGTGGCAAAGTTAGAATACACAGTTACTCATGTAGGAGGATGGACTCTGCTGTTCCAATTCTTAGGTGCCTTTTCTAAAAGGAAAACTTGTTAATTTACCTCAGGTGGTTCTAAGAGCTTATGTTTTTCCTGATGTCTTTCCACAGGACTTCCAGATTAGGGTACTGGCATTTATCATTAACTGACTTCAGAGAAGAACCTTTCTCAGTTTTGGAAAAGAGTGATTTAAAAATCTGCTTCTTTATTGACCTTCAGATGTTTATACCCTTCTTCAGAGTATGAAGATGGTTACTTAATATTTACTTCTGTTGAATCTTAACAGACTTGTTAGATTATAAAGGGTCAGTTCATTACCTTTAGACTGAATAAATACTTAAGCAAGAGTTGGACTTCTAGGAATAAAAAAAGAAAAAAAACCCAACTTATGGACAGTTTTTAGTTAATTGTGAAAGACTTGAAAGGCAATGCCAAAGAATGTGCAAACTACCCCACAAGTGCACTCATCTCACACGCTAGCAAAGTAATGCTCAAAATTCTCCAAGCCAGGCTTCAATAGTTTGAACCGTGAACTTCCAGATGTTCAGGATGGATTTAGAAGAGGCAGAGGAACCAGAGATCAAATTGCCAACATCCATTGGATCATAGAAAAAGCAAGAGAATTCCAGAAAAACATCTATTTCTGCCTTATTGATTATGCCAAAGCCTTTGACTGTGTGGATCACAACAAACTGTGGAAAATTCTTCAAGATATGGAAACACCAGACCACCTGACCTGCCTCTCTAGAAATCTGTATGCAGGTCAGGAAGCAACATTTAGAACTGGACATGGAATAGCAGACTGGTTCCAAATTGGGAAAAGGGGTACCTCAACGCTGTATGTTGTCACCCTGCTTATTTAACTTCTATGCAGAGTACATCATGAGAAATGCTTGACTGGATGTAGCACAAGCTGGAATCAAGATTGCTGGGAGAAATATCAATAACCTCAGATATGTAGATGACATCACCCCTTATGGCAGAAAGTGAAGAACTAAAGAACCTCTTGATGAAAGTGAAAGAGGAGAGTGAAAAAGTTGGCTTAAAGCTCAACATTCAGAAAACTAAGATCATGGCATTGGTCCCATCACTTCATGGCAAATAGATGGGGAAACAGTAAAGTCAGAAACAATGGCTGACTTTATTTTTCTGGGCTCCAAAATCACTGCAGATGGTGACTGCAGCCATGAAATTAAAAGGCATTTTCTCCTTGGAAGAAAAGTTATGACCAACTTAGACAGCACATTCAAAAGCAGAGACATTACTGTGCCAACAAAGGTCCATCTAGTCAAAGGTATGGTTTTTCCAATAGTCATGTATAGATGTGAGAACTGGACTACAAAGAAAGCTGAGCACCGAAGAATTGATGCTTTTGAACTGTGGTGTTGGAGAAGACTCTTGAGAGTCCCTTGGACTGCAAGGAGATCCAACCAGTCCATCCTAAAAGAAATCAGTCCTGAATATTCATTGGAAGGACTGATGTGGAAGCTGAAACTCCACTATTTTGGCCACCTGATGCGAAGAACTGACTCATTTGAAAAGACCCTGATGCTGGGAAAGATTGAAGGCAGGAGGAGAAGGGGACGACAGTGGATGAGATAGTTGGATGGCATCACTGACTCAATGGACATGAGTTTGGGTAAACTCCAGGGAGTTGGTGATGGACAGGGAGGCCTGGTGTGTTGCAGGCCATGGAGTCGCAAAGAGTTGCACATTCCTGAGTGACTGAACTGAATTGTAAAATTTAAGTGATATAGGCAGATTTTTTTTTTTTTTTTTTTAATGTTCTCATATAGTTTTACTTTATGGGAAAAAACCAGTAATTCTACAAAGCTTCCCAAGCTTACCTCCACTTACAAGATGCTGTTCAGATTTCTATATTTCAATATAGCTTAGGAGGGGGAATTCTGGATTCTGGGATCAAATTGCCTGTGTTAGAATTCTTGCTCACTTCTTACTAGCTGGGTAATCTCAGACAAATGACCTGACTACTCTAAGCATCAGTTTTTGTGTCTGTAGTGTGGGAGAAATGGTAAATTTTAACTCCGGAGGCCCTGGTGAGGATTAAATGAGGCATAATATGTAAAGTGTTTCTGGCATGTAGTATGCACTGAGTCTTTAAAGGCACTGTTTTAGCAGATTTTCTTGAGAAAATGAGACCAGAAATGAGACTTTTTGAAGCTTTTTTTTTTTTTTAACTTAAGGAGAGAATTTAAAGTCATTAAGCAATATAGACTGCTGGGAATATTTGCATTATTTGACATTTGGAGACCATGGAATTTGTAATTATGTTAGATGAATCCCCCTTTGATTTTCTGCCTGAGACCTACTTTAGAGGTGAAGGTGAAGGGCTCGTTGTATCCTTCTAGTCCATAAGTAAATAATGATTTTTTTTTTTAAACAAGATTTGTTACTGTCCCTTTTGAGGTGTAACAGTCATTTGGTCCTTGTCTTTCAAATGAGCAATTAGATGATGAGTTTTCCTATTCATTAATAAGAGATTGTGAGTGTGTTGAGCTTGGTTTTCTGTGTGACATTTTGTTATTCTTTGCTGATCTCTGTTAAGTTCAAAATACACTTCCAGCAAATTACTTCTAGTTGAAAGTTGAAGACTGGTACTGAACACTTTTGTCACTCACCCTTTTCTGTGGCAATCTGAGTATATAGCTGGCCCAATGTTCTTTACCGTTGCTTGTCTCTTTAGTTATCATAGATCAGGGATAAAAATTAAGTTAATAGAAACATTGGAATATAGGATCTAAATAATTATGATCCATTCCTGTTTCTGAGTCAGTAGATTCTTATTAAAATGGATATTTATTTGATTAAAAATTTTTTTTAAAGCTTTTAAATCCTTAGTAAGTATTTTTCAGTGTCAACATTATTTCCTCTTGCCTTGTCACTAGCGAATTCTCTTCAAATCAGGAGTGGGAATTTCCTTGGTGGTCCATTGGTTACATCTTGGAGCTTCCACCTCAAGGGGCCTGGATTCAATCCCTGGTCTGGGACTAAGATCCCACAAGCTGCACAGTGTGGCCAAAAAAAAAAAAAAAAGATGTTGTTGTGATCTAAGATTTTTTTGGGTGCATGGATTTGTTATGGGAAGGGGGACCTCTTCCAGGGCCTGAGAGTGGGCTCTTGTCCAACACTTGGAAATGAATTGTCTGAGGAGTCACACATGCTGAGAAAGCAAGAGAGTTTATTGGAAAGGGACGCCTGGGCGGAGAGCAGGAGGGTGAGGGAACCCAGGAGGACTGCCGTGCCACGTGGCTCGCAGTCTTGGGTTTTATGGTGATGGGGTTCGTTTCTGGGATTTCTTTGGTCAAACATTTTGACTTGGTTCTGACTTGGGTTCCGTCGGTATGTTTCTCCTAACAAATCTGTTTCATCTTGGGAAAATAAGAGTGTACTTAATAAGTATTTGTTAATGAGCCTGATTTATTAGTGAATCAAATTGGAATTGTAAATTGATATTATAAATTGTATATGAAGCTCTCTCCTCATAATTATACTTGCAGGGAATCAATGTCTGTGAATGGATGAGGATTTTAAGTAGTTTTGCTTTCAGCTGCATTGAAAAATATTCAATGAAATGGATTTATGTGTGGAAAAAAGTGTGAAAAGAGGGAAGAATGCTGGATCAAGTGTCATCAGGTTTGAGCAGGTTGCTTTTATATGAATGCTGAATTTACCGTGTTTTTAACTCATCATCATGTGTTTTGTCTAGTCTTTGGACTCATTACATGTGTTAACTTGCTTTGGCTTCTTGCATCTAGATCTTTGGAGTTTGCTTTGTGCTTAGTCCAGTTTGGGAGTTGCGTTGAAGGATTCCGTATCTATTGGCAGTGACAGAAGAAAGCTTGTTATTCTGATCATTTTTGATTTCTAAACCTTGAAAAAAGTAGACATGGTCCCATCTTTGTCAGATCTGTATCTCAGAAACCCTCTAGCCCAGGAGACAGGGATTTAATCAGAATTCAGATTGAATTTCAGAGTGTGTGCATTCATACCTCCATTTGGAGCTCACGGAGTGTAACTGCATTTACCTGACTCTATTTTCTCTCTCTTTCCTATCTTTATTTTATTCTTCAACTATTACAGATTGCCTACAATGTATCAGAAATACAGGGGTGGGGTAACAAGATGTATGTGGTCATTTAGGTTAAGGGGGAAGATAAACTTGAAAGAAGCATGCAAAAATTGATTTTAGCTGTATTAAGTGCTATTGAGAAGTACAGGATGTTACTGGAGAGTGTTACATGAGACCCTATCCTGGTGTGGTGGGTTTGGGAAGGCTTTCCCAATGAAGTAACAAAGTGAATATATGAATATCTGTTAAGTGAATATGTATGAGGCTTAACATTTATGACACATAAGACTCTTGAGAGTCCCTTGGACTGCAAGGAGATCCAACCAGTCCATTCTGAAGGAGATCAACCCTGGGATTTCTTTGGAAGGAATGATGCTAAAGCTGAAACTCCAGTACTTTGGCCACCTCATGCG
>SJYT01002227.1:162545-282437 GCA_006410635.1 Cephalophus harveyi | reverse complement strand
GAGGATGAGATGGCTGGATGGCATTACTGACTTGATGGATGTGAGTCTGAGTGAACTCCGAGAGATGGTGATGAACAGGGAGGCCTGGCGTGCTGCGATTCATGGGATCGCAAAGAGTCGGACACAACTGAGCGACTGAACTGAACTGAACTGAACCCAAATTTTAGCATGTGGAAATTCAGAGAAATAAGAAGTAGCTACTTTACAGAAAGAGAGATTATTTAATGATTTCTTAAATCCGATACCCTGGGCAAGAATTTGATTTCTTTCCTTTTGACTTTAAGTCAAAGGCAATAATAAAGCAACTCAGATGATACAAATACCTGGGTTAACAGATTCTCTGGGGTTGGATCCCTTTCTAATAAAACTTATATTTTAAAGTAGTCAGAAATTTTCAGTTACAAATGTTAGAAAAACTGTTTTAACGTCTATTTTCCTTCACTGATTTAAAGGTAAATCAAGTTTGTTTTGGGCTTCCCTTGTAGCTCAGTTGGTAAAGAATCTGCCTGCAATGCAGGAGATTCAGGTTTGATCCCTGAGTCGGGAAGATCCCCTGGAGAAGGGAATGGCTATCCACTCCAGGATTTTTGTTGGGAAATCCCATGGACAGAGGAGCCTGGTGGGCTACAGTCCATGGGGTCACAAAGAGTTGGACATGACTGAATGCCGAACACTTTCACTTTCAAGATTGTTTTAGACAGAATTGTCTATAAAGATCTGGGAAGGTCTTTTTAAAGCTTTCTTTTTTCTATGCTCTCTCTTTTTCTCTCTCTCTTTTTTCGCCCCTGTGGTTAAATTTCTTTTCTGGTTTAGATTGATGGTCAGGGTCCTCCCCATCAAAAAATAGTCAGGGCTTCTGTATTTGTTAATTATCAGACTTCGTTGTGGGTGAGTTTTAGCAAATGTGTGACTACAAGTACAGTTTAACCCTTTTGAGACTAGCTTTATTTTCTGTTAAAGGAAGTTCGTATAACAACAAATGATGAGGCAGTTTGATATTTTTTAGCCACATGGGCTTCTGATGTCTGTGATTTCTTCTCTTCCTCAAATTATCCCTACTTCTTTGGCTTAAACTCTTAGTTTACTATGGTTCTGTTTTAAGGATTCAATTCAGTATATCCACTATTCTTATTGGAAAGACTGGAATATATGTACATACCTTCTATTTTTCATCTGAACTTAGTTCTTCAATAAGAAGTGTATTATTTGAATTTTTCTTCATTAAGGTATTTTCATATTAGAGCCCATGATATTTGTATTTAAGTATGCAGAAGATGGCAGGTTATAAAAATTGTTTTGGTTTAAGATTATAGTATTCCTTGGAGAATTATAGCAATAAATTGAAGTAACAGGTGTGTGTTTTCAAGACTATCCCTATATTACCAAAAATATAAATATTACTTACTCAGTTTGGAACATGGTTATAATATACATAGGGCTCAATCTGAGTTTTGTTTTTGATCATATTTTGTCTCAATGTTATATGCGAAATATATTTTCAGATTTATCTTTAAAGCCTGTTTCAACTTCCTTATAAATGTGAAAGTGGCCCTTTTATTGAGAGTAGACGATTATAAGCTTAATGGTTGTCACTGAAGCCTGATAGTATGATTTTCATTACAGGGAGGTTTAATAGTAAGTAAATGGCAACCCACTCCAGTGTTCTTGGAGAATTCCAGGGACGGCGGAGCCTGGTGGGCTGCCGGCTATGGGGTCGCACAGAGTCGGATACGACTGAAGCGACTTAGCAGCAGCAAGGAAACTTTTGAAGATTCACTTGTATTCTCTGGCATATATTAGTAACAAAGTTTTTTTTTGTTTTTATTTTATTATTTTTTTAAAATTTTATATTTAATAAAGTATAGTTGATTTACAATATCATATTTATTTCAGGTATACAACATCTTGGAGAATTCCAGGGACGGCGGAGCCTGGTGGGCTGCCGGCTATGGGGTCGCACAGAGTCGGATACGACTGAAGCGACTTAGCAGCAGCAAGGAAACTTTTGAAGATTCACTTGTATTCTCTGGCATATATTAGTAACAAAGTTTTTTTTTGTTTTTATTTTATTATTTTTTAAAAATTTTATATTTAATAAAGTATAGTTGATTTACAATATCATATTTATTTCAGGTATACAACATAGTGATTCAAACTTTTTATAGATTATACTCCATTTAAAGTTGCTCTAAAATATTGGTTGTATTCCCTGTGCTATATAATATATTTTAGTGTAGTAATCTCCTACCCGCTTCCTTCTTGCCCCTACCCGCTTCCTTCGCCTCAGCAGTAATCACTATTTGGTTCTCTGTATCTGTGAGTCTGTTTCTGTTATACTCATACTTTTGGTTTTTAGATTCCACGTAAGTGGTTTGTCTTTCTCTTTGTGACTTATTTCACAAATCTCAATACCTTCCAGACCATCCATGTTGTTGCAAATGGCATACTTTCATTTTTTTTATGATTGTGTTCTTTATCCATTCACCTTCTTTATCTGTTCGTGTGTTGATGGACACTTAGGTGGCTTCCGTATCTTGGCTATAGTGTTGCTGTGGACATTGTGGTGCCTGTCTCTTTTTGAATTAGTGTTTTTGTTTTCTTCAGGTGTATACTTAGGAGTGAAATTGCTGGGTCGTATGGTAGTTCCATTTTTAGTTTTCTGTCTTCCACCGTGGCTGTACTGATTTACATGCCCATCAACAGTTTATGAGGGTTTCCTTTTCATTTACATCCTCGCCACCATTTGTTGTTTTTGTCTTTTTGATGATAAGCCACCCTGACAGATGTGAGGTGATATGCTCTTGGTTTTGATTTGCGTTTCTTCGATGGATTAGCAGTGTTAAGCATGTTTTCATGTGCCTGTTGGCCATCTGTATATCTTCTTCAGAAAAATGTCTATGTAAATCTTCAGCCCACTTTTTTTTGATATTTAAAACAATTTTTATTTTTTGGTTGCTCTGCACAGCTTGCAGGATCTTAGTTGCCTGATCAGGGGTCAAACCTATGCTCCCGGCAGTGCAGGCACAGAGTCTTAACCACTGCACTGCCAGGGAAGTCCCTTCTGTCCATTTTTTGATTGGAATTTTTGTCTTTTTGATATTGAGTTGTATGAGCTGTTTGTGTATTTTGGATATTAACCTCTTATTGGTCATATTATTTGCAGCTATTTTCTCCCACACAGTGGATTGTCTTTTTGTTTTGTCAGTGGCTTCCTTTCCTGTGCAAATGCTTTTAAATTTAATTATGTCCTATTTTATATTTGCCTTTCTTTTGCCATTGTAGACATATACCAAAAAAAAAAAAAGGCTACAGTTTATGTCAGAATGTTCTATGTTTTCTCCTAAGAGTTTCAAGGTTTCTTGTCTTACATGTAGGTCTTTAATCCACTTTGAGTTTACTTTTGTGTGTGATGTGAGAAAAAATCCTAATTTCATTTGTTTATCTGCAACTGTCCAGTTTTCCCAGAACCGCTTATTGAGGAGTCTGTCCTTTCCCCGTTGTGTATTCTTGCTTCTTTTGTCATAGGTGAATTGTCCTTAGAAGTGGGGTTTACTTTTGGGCTCTCTGTTGTGTTCCGTTGAGCTATGTGTCTGTTTTGTGCCAGTACCATACTGTTTTGATTATTGTGGCTTCGTAGTGTACAGTTTGAAGTTAGGGAGATGATTCCCTCCAGCTTTGTTCTTTCTCAGAATTGCTTTGGCTATTCAGGACCTTTGTGGTTCTGTATATTTTAGGATTATTTGTTCTAGTTCTGTGGAAAATGTCATGGATATTGTGATAGGGATTACATTAAATCTGTAGATTGCTTTGAGTAGTGGGGTCATTTTAATAATATTAATTCTTCCAATTCTTGACCATGGGATTGCTTTCCAATTCTGTATCATTCCTTTGTCAGTGTTTTATAGAGAATAGGTCTTTCACCTTCATGGTTAAGTTTATTCCTAGATATTTTGTTCTTTTCAATGCAATTTTTAAAAAAATTAAAAAAAAAGTTTTAACTTTTATCTTATATTGGAGTATAGTTGACTTATAGTACTGTTTCAGTTTCAGGTGTATAGTAAAGTACTTCAGTTATACATATACTTGTATCTATTCTTTTTTAGATTCTTTTCCTATATAGGTTATTATGGAATATTGACTTCTCTGTCCTATACAGTATGTCCTTGTTGATTATCTGTTTTATATATTGGAGAAGGCAATGGCACCCCACTCCAGTACTCTTGCCTGGAAAATCCCCTGGACAGAGGAGCCTGGTAGGCTGCAGTCCATGGGGTCACTAGGAGTCAAACACGACTGAGCGACTTCACTTTAACGCATTGGAGAAGGAAATGGCAACCCACTCCAGTGTCCTTGCCTGGAGAATCCCAGGGACGGGGGAGCCTGGTGGGCTGCTGTCTATGGGGTTGCACAGAGTCAGACACGACTGAAGTGACTTAGCAGAAGCAGCAGCAGCATATATATGTTCATCTGAAACTCCTAATTTATCTCTTCCCCCAGTCTTTCACCTTTGGTAACCATTAGTTTCTTTTCAAAGTCTGTGGGTCTGTTTCTGTTTTGTAAATAAGTTTATTTGTATCATTTTTTTTTTTTAGATTCAGCATAGAAATGATATCATATATGTCTCTGTCTGACTTTCTTCTCTTAATCTGATACTCTCTAGGTCCATCCGTGTTGCTGCAAATGGCATTATTGCATGTCCTTGTGAGGGAGCACCCATATGCAGTCTGCATGCGCCAGGCTTTGGTGGGAGAGCTTGATCTGCAGTGAGCACAGGTCATGTCTTCACCCTGGGCGTGCCGGCAGCTGTCGCCTTGGTGGGAGGTGGGGCTGGAGATTGATGGGCCAGGTCCAGGGCCAAAGTGAGCCAGACCTTTTCCTCTACTCAGTGGTCATTATTGCCCTGTTTGGGATGTGGTTGGGTCCTAAGGTGCTGGAGCAGAAACCCTGATGGCTGGGTCCGAGCTGGGTTCCATTCCCCCTCAGTGTGCATTCTCCCCCGTTCTGGAAGGGGCAGCTTCATCCCAGAGGGGAAGCAGCACTAGAGCAAGAGATGTTGGAGCAGGCCGTGGGTGTGGCCCGAGAACGTGGGGCCCTCTTGGGAAACTGACCAGAGCCCTGGCAAGTCTCCATTTGCTTCCTCTGCCTTGTTCCCAGGCGTAGGCACCTATGTCCATGTGTTCTTCATGAGTGGAATCTCAATTTTTTTGAGCTGTCTTGTAAATAATACTGGTTTTCAAACCATGTAAGGGGACTTATCCTTAGGTCCATGGGGTCACTAGGAGTCAAACACGACTGAGCGACTTCACTTTAACGCATTGGAGAAGGAAATGGCAACCCACTCCAGTGTTCTTGCCTGGAGAATCCCAGGGACGGGGGAGCCTGGTGGGCTGCTGTCTATGGGGTTGCACAGAGTCAGACACGACTGAAGTGACTTAGCAGAAGCAGCAGCAGCATATATATGTTCATCTGAAACTCCTAATTTATCTCTTCCCCCAGTCTTTCACCTTTGGTAACCATTAGTTTCTTTTCAAAGTCTGTGGGTCTGTTTCTGTTTTGTAAATAAGTTTATTTGTATCATTTTTTTTTTTTAGATTCAACATAGAAATGATATCATATATGTCTCTGTCTGACTTTCTTCACTTAATCTGATACTCTCTAGGTCCATCCGTGTTGCTGCAAATGGCATTATTGCATGTCCTTGTGAGGGAGCACCCATATGCAGTCTGCATGCGCCAGGCTTTGGTGGGAGAGCTTGATCTGCAGTGAGCACAGGTCATGTCTTCACCCTGGGCGTGCCGGCAGCTGTCGCCTTGGTGGGAGGTGGGGCTGGAGATTGATGGGCCAGGTCCAGGGCCAAAGTGAGCCAGACCTTTTCCTCTACTCAGTGGTCATTATTGCCCTGTTTGGGATGTGGTTGGGTCCTAAGGTGCTGGAGCAGAAACCCTGATGGCTGGGTCCGAGCTGGGTTCCATTCCCCCTCAGTGTGCATTCTCCCCCGTTCTGGAAGGGGCAGCTTCATCCCAGAGGGGAAGCAGCACTAGAGCAAGAGATGTTGGAGCAGGCCGTGGGTGTGGCCCGAGAACGTGGGGCCCTCTTGGGAAACTGACCAGAGCCCTGGCAAGTCTCCATTTGCTTCCTCTGCCTTGTTCCCAGGCGTAGGCACCTATGTCCATGTGTTCTTCATGAGTGGAATCTCAATTTTTTTGAGCTGTCTTGTAAATAATACTGGTTTTCAAACCATGTAAGGGGACTTATCCTCCTGGTGTTGGACCCCAGGGCCAGGGTATCAAATATGTGGTTTGAATCCTTCATGCCCCAGGGAGGGTCTCCCAGTCCAGGATATCTCTCTCATCTTCTGTGTCCCATCCTCGGACTACAGGTACTGACCTGATTACTTCTGCCTTCTTTGCTGACTCTGTGTGGATTTTTACAGTCTTTGTGTGGGAGAGTCTTTCTGCCAGTCTTGTTTGTTTACAGTGAGAGTTCTACATGTAGCTGTATTTTTGATGTGTTCGTGGAGGAGAGTGAGCTCAGGTGTGTTTCTTTGCCTTCTTGATCTCTTCCTCTTTCGGGGGATGGTCACTGGAGGAGACAGTGCTGCTTGGGTGCTAGTGATATTGTGGGTTTTCATAAGCCTCCTTGTTGACTGTTGGGCTGCACCCTGCAGGCAGGCAGTCCCTGTAGCTGCCCAGCTTCAGGACCAAGGGGAGAGCCCAGAGTCAGCAACAGAGACATCGGTGATTTAATGGATGGGGGGATCGTATATGTCTGAAGCAAGGTCCTGGAGCGACAGCCCACCACATGCTATGGATGGTGGGCAGCACATGCCAGCAGCCCCCACTCCCGGGGGGAGGGGACGTTACCAGTTACAGGGGAGAGTGGCGTCTGATTGGCACATAAGTTACCAGGGAAGTAGCAGGGGGCATCCCGCTCACTGTCCCTTTGATAAGCTATTGTTGTGGAGGTATTCTAGTTCTAATATTTTAGACGCTGTGTGACTAGCGGTACAAGTGTGTAGACATGCGAGTAGGACGTAGGTGAAGTAGGCGCTGGTCCATCAGGGGATGGACCAAGAGCAAAAGAGCGACCATCTTGGGTGGCCTGATCACACACTGGCTGACCCTGAGAGACGAACGGAAACTCCCAGTTTTTAATAAGCTGATTATCTGTATGCAATGAGGCAGCACGGTGCAGTGCACTGGATCTGGCTTTCTGTTTTGCTCTGCAACTTATAGTTTGACTCCCAGTTTCCTTATATAAGTAGGTGATAACTCTGTCTTAACTACTCACGACATGCTTCGGTAATCATATGAGATAGTACATGTGAGAAAGCTTTGAAAACTGCAAAAAGACATGTAAATATTGGTCTGTGATTCTAGGTTCCTTGTCTTTTTGTTTTAGAATTTAAATTTGGCCTTTGTAGCTTAAGAATAGTTTTAACCTTAAAAATAAAAGTGTTGGAAGCAGTTTAAGTTTAGTGTATTTGTTAGAGTTCTCCAGAGACACAGAACCTGACGGGGCTGTGTGTGTGAGTATGTGAAAGTGTGTGTGTTATGTATGAGAGAGTGTGTGGTGTGCATGCGCACACACGCAGTATATATATATGTATAGGCAGACAGACAAACTGAGTAACTTCTTATAAGGCATTGGCCCAACCATTACGAAGGCTGCGGAATTCCAAGATCCACAGTTGGGAAGCTGTAGTTCCTTCTAGTCCCTATCCTAATGCCTGATGACAAGGAAAGCCAGTAATGTCAGCTCCAGTTTAAGGCCATCTCTGGGTGTGAGGTGGGGAAAGATTGATGGCCCAGCCTGAGGGCATACAGGCAAGAGGCGGTCCCTCTTACTCAGCTATTTTATCCTGTTCAGATCTTCAGTTCATTAGATGAGGCCCACCCACATTCAGTTCAGTTCAGTTCAGCTGCTCAGTCGTGTCCGACTCTTTGCGACCCCATGAGTCGCAGCATGCCAGGCCTCCCTGTCCATCGCCATCTCCCGGAGTTCACTCAGACTCACGTCCATCGAGTCAGCAATGCCATCCAGCCATCTCATCCTCGGTCATCCCCTTCTCCTCCTGCCCCCAATCCCTCCCAGCATCAGAGTCTTTTCCAATGAGTCAACTCTTCGCATGAGGTGGCCAAAGTACTGGAGTTTCAGCTTTAGCATCATTCCCTCCAAAGAAATCCCAGGACTGATCTCCTTTAGAATGGACTAGTTGGATCTCCTTGCAGTCCAAGGGACTCTCAAGAGTCTTCTCCAACACCACAATTCAAAAGCATCAATTCTTTGGCGCTCAGCTTTCTTCACAGTCCAACTCTCACATCCATACATGACCACAGGAAAAACCATAGCCTTGACTAGATGGACCTTTGTTGGCAAAGTAACGTCTCTGCTTTTCAACATGCTATCTAGGTTGGTCATAACTTTTCTTCCAAGGAGTAAGCGTCTTTTAATTTCATGGCTGCAGTCACCATCTGCAGTGATTTTGGAGCCCCCCAAAATAAAGTCTGACAGTTTCCACTGTTTCCCCATCTATTTCCCATGAAGTGATGGGACTGGATGCCATGATCTTCGTCTTCTGAATGTTGAGCTTCAAGCCAACTTTTAATGACAGTCGAATACCATCTTGAGTGTTAAGCAGCTTCCACTTCTACAGCTCAGTCAGTTGGAATAGTGTTAGATTTTGTTTTTCTTTTTCCTCTTCCCCAGTGGAGAAATTGGAGTTGGTGATGGACAGGGAAGCCTGGCGTGCTGCAGTCCACGGGGTCACAGTCGGACGCGACTGAACAACTGAACTGAACTGAACTTCTCCAATGGGCCCTTTCAAAACAATAAATGAAGGAAATATCATTCATTTAAGCGACGTATCAAAGATTGCCATTAGACTGTTTAATACCATTACTTTTATGCACAACTCAAGAAATATATATTCCCATATATTTTAAACAAAACAACTAGTTACCTGAAAGCTAAGTTACAAGAAAGCCAAACAAGATAAGATAGGTATGCTAATAATATATTGATAGTATAAACTGCGGAGAAGGCAATGGCACCCCACTCCAGTACTCTTGCCTGGAAAATCCCAAGGACAGAGGAGCCTGGTAGGCTGCAGTCCATGGGGTCGCTAAGAGTTGGACACGACTGAGTGACTTCACTTTCACTTTTCACTTTCACACATTGGAGAAGGAAATGGCAACCCACTCCAGTGTTCTTGCCTGGAGAATCCCAGGGACAGAGGAGCCTGGTAGGAGGCCATCTATGGGGTCGCACAGAGTTGGACACAACTGAAGCGACTTAGCAGCAGCAGCAGTATAAACTGAGATATTAAAAGTACTCAGATTGAAAGTCCAGAGTAACAGTGGTAGAAAAGATAAACGTTGGTCTCTCTCTCAGACCAATATAGACAGTCTTAGTCTGATATGGTGGCTCTATATCCATCAGGGATCCCAAACTCCTTCTGACAGATTGCTCTGCAAACTGTTACCTGTGATTTCCATCCTAACTTGGCAGTTGGCCACTTCACCTTGAGCCATGACATCCACATGCTAGAGAGGAAGACCAGCCAAAGAGGAACAGAAGACATAACTTCCTCTTAAGTAAACTTCACAGTAGATCTTTGCAAACCACTTCTCCTTATAAACATTGCGCAAAGTTTGTCTCATGGCCATGCTTAGTTGCAAGAGAGATTGGGAAATATAACATTTTTTATTGGTTGGACAAATGCCCAGCTAACATGTGGGGTTTCATTACTGAGCAAAATGAAAAGCACAGATACTGGGGGCAACCAGAAGTGTCTGCTGTAGTTCTATGCCTCTGGCTGCCCAAATATCTGGGAACATCCTTTTCCTCAGATAACAATAACCTCTCCTTCTCAAGGGGTACTACCTAAATTCCCATGCATTTACCCCATCTTGTTCAACATCCAGGATCTTCTGTAGGAACAAATACACTCTCACGTTCAAGTTATCTCCCTCTTTAACATAGCCAGTACACAATGATAGGATAGGAACAGGATAATCACAGTTTTGTTTTGTTTTGTTTAAATCTCTAGTTCAAAATATGAGCGGCTTATGGATTTCCTTGGTGGTGCAGTGGATAAGAATCCACGTGCCAATGCAAGGGTCCCTGTGTTTGATCCCTGGTTCAGGAAGATTTCACATGCTGCAGAACAGTTAAGCCTGTGCACCACAACTACTGAGCCTGTGTGCCGCCCCTACTGAAGCCCGTGCACCTAAAGCCCGTGCTCCACAGCAAGAGAAGCCCCTGCAATGAGAAGCCTGCGCTTGGCAACCAAGAGTAGCCTCCGCACACCGCAACCAGAGAAAGGCTGCACAAAGCAATGAAGACACAGTGCAACCAAAAATAAACAAACAAATTTCTAAAAGCTTAAGAGCATAAGAAAGACAGCATAAACTTGTCCACGGACATTAAAGGACTGATCATACAGATTTATCCTACTTAATTTCAATAATCCATCCCTGAAAATCTGATGGTCCTCAAGCAAAGGCTGAATGGGAAACCTATTATCAAACGGGAAAAAATAAAATATGTTATGCATCAACCCCGAAATTCCTAACACATATTTAAAATAAAGTGAAATGCCAATTATGAGCAACAAACTGTCGAGTTAGGATGTACAATACTTAAAGAATTGCATTTTAATCACCAAACAAGGAATACAGTCACCAATTATCAGTTGCTTCTGAATGTAATAGCACCTGTAGTTTGCATGCATAATGATAAGCATTATGTTTACAATGTGGCACAGCAAATACCAACCAAGAAATAAGAAAAATTTTTTAATTACAATTAAAAGCATGCAATTTCTCTTAATGAACTGTTAAATGGAGACTTGAAGCTTAAAAGATATTTGAAAAGAGAAGAACACAGTTATTGTCACAGATGCCAAAAATGACAGTGCTAATGAGGGCTTCCCTGGTGGCTCAGATGGTAAAGAATCTGCCTGCATTGCAGGAGACCCAGGTTCAGCCCCTGGGTAGGGAAGATCTCCTGGAGGAGGGAATGGCAATCCACTCCAGTATTCTTGCCTGGAGAACTCCATGAACCGAGGAGCCTGGTGGGCCACAGTTCATGGGTCACAAAGAGTCGGACACGACTGCGCAGCTAACACTTTGATACTTTCACAGTGAGTTGGATGGTGAATGGGAAATTTCAGCCAAACTCTCAGATCCAAAGGAATGTAAAGAGTATTCTAATAAATCTAAGGGAGAATGATCTCTGCTTTAGGATTAGAAAAAAATACAAAAAGGAGTAGTTTACATTTGTAATCCTTTGTATGGATTACAGTACATGACTACTGGAAAAACCATAGCTTTGACTATGCCGAGCTTTGTAAGCAAAATAATGTCTTTGCTTTTTCATACGCTATCTAGGTTTGTCATAGCTTTTCTTCCAAGGAGCAAGTGTCTTTTAATTTCTTGCCTGCAGTCACCATCTGCAGTCATTTTGGAGCCCAAGAAAAGAAAGTCTGTCAATGTTTCCCTTGTTTCCCCATCTATTTGCCATGAAGTGATAGGACCAGATGCCATGATCTTAGTTTTTTGAATGTTGAGTTTTAAGCCAGCTTTTTCACTCTCCTCTTTCACTTTGATCAAGAGGCTGTTTAGTACCTGTTTGGTTTCTGCCATAAGGGTGGTGTCATCTGCATATCTGAGNATGAAGTGATAGGACCAGATGCCATGATCTTAGTTTTTTGAATGTTGAGTTTTAAGCCAGCTTTTTCACTCTCCTCTTTCACTTTGATCAAGAGGCTGTTTAGTACCTGTTTGGTTTCTGCCATAAGGGTGGTGTCATCTGCATATCTGAGGTTATTGATATTTCTCCCGGCAGTCTTGATTCCAGCTTGTGCTTCATTCTGCCCGGCATTTTGCATAATGTACTCTGCATATAAGTTAAATAAGCAGCCTTGAAGTACTCCTTTCCAATAATTTGGAACCAGTCAGTTGTTCCATGTCCAGTTCTAACTGTTGCTTCTTGACCTGCATACAGGTTTCTCAGGATGCAGGTCAGGTGGTCTGGTATTCCCATCTCTTTCAGAATTTTCCACAGTTTGTTGTGATCCATTCAGTCAAAGGCTTTAGTGTAAACAATGAAGCAGAGTAGATTTTTTTTTTTAATTCTCTTGCTTTTTCTATGATCCAACGGATGTTGGCAATTTGATCTCTGGTTCCTGTGCCTTTTCTAAATCTAGGTTATACATCTGGAACTTCAAAGTTCACGTACTGTTGAAGCTTAGCTGGTAGGATTTTGAGCATTACTTTGGTAACGTGAAATGAGGGCAACTGTGCCGTAGTTTGAACATTCTTTGGTATTGCTCTTTCCAGGGGTCTCCCGCATTGCAGGCAGATTCTTTACCAGCTTGAGCTACCTGGGAAGCCCTGTCCTTCCTTAATAAGGTGCCTCTTTTTCTAAATTTTCACAGGTTCTTTAAAAACCTATGCACGAACCAGCATTTTGCTTCTCTTTGTGAAAATTCTACTGCTTTTCTTTCAACAACGTTTTTTGAAACTCTGGGACTTAAAAACCTACAAGTGCTTTGAAGGGTAAGGGTACTCTTTTACTTATGTTTTATACTACTGTATTACTCAATGTTTTCCCACTTAGTGTACATTATACTTGCATTCCAACACTTCCTTTTCTTGATACAGTTTATTTTAGATCATAAGTGCTAATGATTCTAAATCTTTAATGTCCAAAAGAGGCTTTATTTTTACTCTCCCTTAAAACTACTGATAATCCGGTTATGAATGGAGTTGTAGATTCACAGTAAATTTCCCCTCAGTATTAAAAAAAAAAAAATTGGCATTGTTTGCTTGAATAGAATTTGCTAATCAGATACCCAGGGTTATTTGAACCCCCTTCCTTTGTAGTTCATCTTTCTACTCTGGTAGTTTTAACATTTTCTCTTTATGACTGATACTTTACCATAAGTTTCAGTCATGTTTCTTTATTTCATTTTTTGTATTATTCCGCTAGAATTTCATGAACTCTCTTAATCTGAAGTGTCATGTCTTTTTTTTTCAGATCTAGAAATTAAAGAATCACATATCCTCTGTTCCAAGGAAATCTCCTGGAAGTTCTATCAGGCCAGAGTATTTTTAACTTGAGGTCTTTGGATAGAATTCAGGGGAGTCCATGTAATTAGATGAAAAACCTATTATGTTTTAATTTTCACTAGCCTCTAACTGAAATAAATTATTTTATTTTGAATAAAATAAAAAATAGAAATAAATTGTTCTATTTGCATATAGGCAACAAAATACATTAATGCACCAAAATGCAGTATCTGTGACATTGTCACCAACAGAAATCACGGATGTTATCATATTATATTACAACTGTGACAGATATCTCAAAAATGGTAATAAGCTGCCTACCATGTCTCATTGGGCTTCCCTTGTGGCTCAGCTGTTAAAGAATCCGCCTGCAATACGAGAGACCTGGGTCAATTTCCGGGTTGGGAAGATCCCCTGGAGAAGGGAAAGGCTCCCCACTCCAGTATTCTGGCCTGGAGAATCCCATAGACCATATAGTCCATGGGGGTCACAAAGCGTGGGACATGACGGAGCGACTTTCCCACGTTCACATCACGTCGTCTTATTCGATTTGCTAACATGTTAACACATGATGAAATATTAATATTTTGATAACTGCATTTCAATAGAGTTGATTTATTATATAATTTTGTATGCCTCATTTTATGCATGTGAAGGTATTAATCTGGTCTGAATGTTTGTGTTCCCCTAAAATTCATATGTTGAAATTCTAATGCCCAATGTGATAAGAGGTAGGGACTTGAGAGGTGCTTAGGTTGTGAGGATGGACCCCTCATAAGTGGAATTTGTTGTGGTTGTTGCTTAGTTGCTCTGTCGTGTCTGACTCTTTGTGACCCCCATGGACTAAAGCCCACCAAGCCCCTCTGTCCTTGGGATTTCCCGGGCGAGAATACTGGAGTGGGTTGCTATTTCCTTTTCCAGGGGATCTTCCCGACCCAGGGATTGGACCCCCGTCTCCTGCATTGGCAGGAAGATTCTTTACCAGGAAGCCATCATAAATGGGATCAGTGCCCTTGTAATAGAAGCCCCAGGTCACTCTCTCTCACCTCTTCCATCATGTGAGGGACCACGAGTACTGGCTGTGGACCAGGAAAATAGCCCTCAACAGAACACGACCATGCCAACACCTTAGTCTTAGACTGCTCAGCCTCCAGAATTGTGAGAAATAAATTTCTGTTGTTATAAGCTCTCCAGTCCGTGGTATTTTGTTATAGCAGCCAGACAGGACTTAGGACAGAAGGGCTTCCACAGTCTTTACTAAACTGCTAAAGAGAGATCCACAGCACAAAACAATTTCAAAACACCTGCATTCGACTGATGATAAAATCTCTGTAACCTCAAGGCCTCTTATCTTTCCTGTCAGTTTCAATTATTTTCTATCTCTTCATCACTTTGGTGAGATCAGAGAGAACCGGAAGGCCCCCTGTCGGGGCAGCACGTGACAAAGAGCAAGAGCTTTGGGGTGGTTGGAGCCTCAGCCTGCCGCTCTGGTTTCCACTTGATCACAGCTTCTGCTCCAAAGAAACTTTCTTCTTTGTTTCTGAGTATTCACTAACCTATTTTTTTAAATCAGCCTTTCAATTTTGGTGAGGGAGGGAGAAATGACCGGTATGCACTCCGTCTGCCTCTTAAAAGTTGGGAATGAGCTCAGACACTTAGTCATGTCCAACTCTTTGCGACTCCAGGAACTGTAGCCTGCCAGGCTCCTCTGTCCATGGAATTCTCAGGCAAGAATACCGGAGTTGGTTGCCATTTCCTCCTCCAGGGGATCTTCTCCACCCAGGGATCGAACCCCAGTCTCTTGTATCTCCTGCATTAGCGGGCCGATTCTTTACCACTAGCACCTCCTGGGAAGCCCTAAAACTGGGAAGCATGTATTAAATTTGCATTTAGAAAATAAGAGAAAAGACATGGTGCTACTTTCTTTTCCCTTCTAGTGATCGTTTTTTTTTTTATGGTATATAATATTGTAATAATAAGTGATATTTTACAAGTGAGAAGACTTAGGTCAGTACAGGATAATCATTGATTCAAAGTCAAGTAACTCGTTAATAACAGGACTGGGTCTAAAACTCAGGTCACAGCTTCCTCTCTAGAGTCTACTCTTTTGAGCTATCTTGGGAGAGTTCTCTTTCCTTTCCAGGAGCTGATGGTGCTGATATTATAAGCCACAGTCTAGAAAAATCATTGTGTTGTTTATTTGTTATTGTACATGTGCTTCTCTCTGCCGAGGATATTTTTAGTCAATCGGGTCAACTAATATTTTAGAACACTTGATGTGTGCCAGGTGCTGAGCTGGGTGCCAGGCATACAACAATGAACAAGATTAATCCCAACCACACGGAATTTACTGACGGTGTCCATAAGAAGGCTAGGGATCATATGGGCATTGAATTCCTTTCCCCTTCTTTGGTGACCTTCTTTTCATCTTTCAAGATCAGATTCAAGTGCATCTTCTCTTTGAAGCTGTCTGGGCAGAGTCAGTTATTTTCTGTGCTTCTATTATGCATGACTCACCCTTGTGTTATCAACTGAGAACAGACTTTTATTTTAATACTTTAGTTAGCAGTGTTTCCTGCCACTCCTCTCACCTCGCTTCCCAACTGGGTGGTAAATAAATAACTCAAGGCCAGGCTTCTTCATTCATCTTTTTTTTTTTTAACTTTTGACCACCCCCTTCAGCATATGGGACCGTAGATCCCTGACTAGGGATCAAACCCACACCCGCTACGTTGGAAGGCAGAGTCTTAACCACCAAGCCACCAGGGAAGTCCCCTTCACTCATCTTGATAGCAGCTTCAGGACCTAGCACAGTGCCTGGCACATAGGCAATAAGTATTTGAATAAATGCAACTGATGCTGAGAGAAAAGAATGGAAAGTTCCATTTCTGTACACTGTATATCCACTTGTGGTTTTGTAATTTAAAATGGCTTTCCCTATTTTGATGATTTTAGCTTTATGACTGGCAAAAATCCATTTCTCTTATTTGGGCTAGTGGCCAGTACAAATGGAAAGAGACGTAAGTGTTTACCAGCTGTTATTAATTATACTTAAAGCCTATTCAGAAATACTGAGAAAATCCACCTTTTGCTTCAGTTTATCTGAGTTGACAATCTCCACAACCTAAACCCACTAAAATCCACACCTCTAAATTCATTTAATTCTGCTTGACCTATGACTACAGAAATTGAGTCCCTAAAGAGTCTCAATTTCACAATTTGGCTAACTCTAATTCTTTAACCTTTATAAAATTCTTTTTGAATGACTGTTGACAAGCCAGGTATCTAAGTTGCAAGAAAAAGAAATCAAAATTAGTTCCATATTTATGTGGGGAGGGAAAGGGCTGTGGTCCCTGGAAGGAGGAAACAGTTTCCCTTCTTAGAGCTACCTTAGAGTTAGATGCTTGGGAAAATCCATAATCTCCAGGGGTAAACAGCCACATGATATTTATAACCAGAGCCCTAACAAAGTATGGGCAGAGATTTTTTGAAGGCCAGGATGGGGAGAGTGGCTTGAATGTTGCAATTTCAGATCTTCAAGGAGTTTTTTCAAGGGTAGTTTTGGTTTGGGGTATGCTTGGGAAAATCCATAATCTCCAGGGGTAAACAGCCACATGATATTTATAACCAGAGCCCTAACAAAGTATGCGCAGAGATTTTTTGAAGGCCAGGATGGGGAGAGTGGCTTGAATGTTGCAATTTCAGATCTTCAAGGAGTTTTTTCAAGGGTAGTTTTGGTTTGGGGAGAATGATATAAATGGACAAAGTTAAATTATACTGATGGGCTTCCCAGATGGCCCACAGGTAAACAATCTGCCTGCAATGCAAGAGACAGTGGGTTCAATCCCCGGGTGGGGAAGATCCCCTGAAGGAAGGCATGCAACCTACTTCAGCATTCTTGTCTGGAGAATCCCATGGACTGAGGAGCCTGGAGAGCTACAGTCCATGGGGTCACTAAGAGTTGGACACAACTGAAGTGCCTTAGCAGAGATATTCTGTACTAAACCGGACCAATTTCTGAAATGGAAATTTGACAGCTCCAACTCCAGAAACCTAAACTTTTCTGCAGCATGGTATCAAAAGTTGTCTTGATTATGGGTGGAGATACATCTCTGCAGTTGAAGATGACTTTGGAGAAATATTTCCTTTAAGGTGTGGGTGTAAACTCCCTTCGCCTGTATGGGATTGTTTATTTTCATAGAGATGGCTGGTGCTTCCTGTTTAAGGAGTTTCTTACAGGAGACGGGGGAGTGAGGAGCTTGGGACGACAGGGAAGCTACAGTTCTGGGTTTTTACTCCATGTGGAGGAAGATGCCAGGAAAAGAAATGGGGACTGGTGGAGGCTTAGTACAAAAAGACGGGCCTGTGATTATCTCACATGTGGTAGTACTCAAACACAGACGCAGGGAATGTCGCGCTATCGGATCTTTTGCTTTGCGGAGATGATCTCTCAGAGGCCGTAGGAGCGGACCTGACCCCGGGAGTGGGGGACGGCTGGAGTTTCCTCAGAGGAAGCGGACAGGAAACGCGGGTAGGCGGGGCAGCCCTGAGGCTGGAGAAATGCGGTCTTCTCCTGAGGCCTCTGCAGATGGGGGCCTGACTTTCGGTAGAGCGGGCTCGCCAGAGGTCACTCCCACAGGGAGAAGACAAGCAGCCCGAGCCAGAGAGCCCGAGCCTGGGAACTAGGCAAGAAGGCACCTCCATGGCCCCCGACAGCCTGAGCTCCGGCTCTCTGCCTCCTAGCACGTTCAGAGCGCACGGCCATTTTTAAATTCATGTTTTATCCTTCCTTTCTCTCTCTCTCTTATTTTTTGATATGGATCATTTTTTTTTTTTTAAGTCTTGATTGAATTTGTTACAATACTGCTTCTGTTTCATGTTTTGGCTTCTTGGCCAAGAGGCAAGTAGGGTCTTAACTCCCAGACCAGGGATTCAACCTGTGCCCTCTGCCCTGGCAGGCCAAGTGTTAACCACTGGACTGCCGAGGAAGTCCCTAGCGTTCCTCTCTCTTACCCTGAATCTTTTAATCAACTTTTGCTAAACGTTGTAGCCTAGTCCTTGTCATGTGATGGGAAATGAAAGGAAGGATCTGTGTCCATCCTTGGGAACATTTAGTAAAGGGAAGAAGAGACTTCCCTTGAGGCCAGCATAACTGTGGCTTCAATCGTGGGTTTGCAGGAGGTGAGAGGCGGCAGTCAGGGAGCTGTGATGAACAGTCTGAAAACACCACTGCCCGGGGTTTGTGGAGTATGGATTTGTGGAGCATGTGAACCACTGGGAAGCGCAAAGACCTAGGTGTAGAGAGGAACCTCATAAATGATGAAACTGCCTGTCATCAGACATGATGAACGTCTGAGCTACAGTAATTTGGACATTACAGGATAAACCTGACCTCGTTTTTAATCATAGTCTGGTGAGGTCTCAGAGGCTGGGTATAGTGCATCTGGAATGCACTATAAAATAAACTCTGTATCTTAGTAACCTATTTAAGATAAAGTTTGCAGAATATAAAAGTGAGCCTAAAAGGAGTTCGCATCCAAATCTGTTGAAATCATAATCATCACGAGCTGTTTATCCATTTATTAGTAATCATGTACTAGATTCCACCACATGCCAAACAGTGTGGTAGAAATCAAAGTGGATCCCATGAAATGTAGCTGGTATAAACCGCTTCTTCATGCTCAGGGTAGAACTAGGATTACATATCCAATTCTTCTAATTAAAGAGAAGAATGGCTTGACCCCCCTCGTGTGAGTTTAGTGTGGAATCTGGTGTCACTTCCTTAGGGCCATTTTCCTTCTTCCATATCAGGGGTCCCCAACCCCTGGGCCTCAGACCAGCACTGGTACATGGCCTGTTAGAAACTGGGCCACACAGTAGGAAGTAAGCAGCTGGCAAATGAGTGTAGCTCCCAATCATTAGCATTACTGCCTGAACCATTTGCCTTTCCCCCACTGCCCCCACTCCAAGGAAAAAGTTTCTTTCATGAAATGGATCTCAAGTTTGCGGACCACTGTTCTAGATCTTCTGGGAACCCTAGAGGGGTAAACTGTTCAATTAGGAAGTTCCTCTTCAGGTTAAGAAGAGCCCTGGTATCTAAGCATCCATGCTAGCCCATGATGCCTCAAGGCATTGCTGAAAGTTGGTCCCCCATTGTAGGCCAGGCACTGTCAGAGGCTGGTCCCATTCATTGCACAGGCCAGCATGTTACCTCCATGGAAGGTGACTTCGTAAGAGACTCCATTCCCTTGGTCGACAGAGAACAGCTCTTCCTAGATCTCCCAGGTGGTGGTATTTAGTGCTCAGTCCTTTTAATCACGCATAACCATCCTCCTTCCAGCCCCAACAGCAATTACATCATCGTAGTACTCAGACCAATTCAGGAGTCAGCCCTTCACAGACTGCAAAACCGCGACAATTCTAGTACTGGGATCCCACCACAGGCCAGCGAACTTTCCTTTTAAACCATAAAAAGTATGGCAGTGCTATTTTCATTCCTCTCCCAAACAACAGACCCTTTCTTGTCCTCAGCTAAAGTGTCTGTGTAGGTAACCTCCAGGGCTGTCACTCTCCACAATTTTCTATTGACACCTGGACAACAAAAGCCCTTCCGTGGCAGTAGAATTTAGAAAGCTTGCTCTGGCCACCTCCTCTTCCTTGATGAACAGACATTGTTCACCATTTTGATACTAAACTGACACACCTGCATGCCTTGGAGAAAAGGTTCCGTGACCACAGTGATGAATTTCAGTGTTTCCCAAATATCTCTGATCCTAAGAGCTACTTATTTTTTTAAGGGTGTTTTAACAACTACCTAGTCATTTATTTTAATTTGTAACTTTTTTGGCCATACCATGCAGCATGTGGGATCTTAATTGCTTGACCCGGGATTGAATCTGTGCCCCCTGGAGTGGAAGTATAGAGTCTTAACCACTGGACCTCCAGGGAAGTCCACTAGGAGCTACTTAATATAAATGAAAATACCCCAGGCTTTACTTTTGTAAATTCTGATCGAGTGGGCTTCCAGTTGGACCTAAGAATCTATATTTTTTCCAAGCCCTCTTATATGACAAAAAAGCCCATGTGAGAAAGGAATACCCAAGTTAATGAGGACCCACTCACATAGTATATAGCCCAGTAACTTCCAATGCAGAAGAGTGGAATCATCTGGGAAGCTTGTGCTCCACAAGAGATCCCTGGACTCCCCTGGACAGTTTTTTCACTTTTTAGTTGGAAAAAATCTCAAACTTGGCTTCTCAGTTGACTCAGTGGTAAAAAATCTACCTACCAAAGTAGGAGTTGCAGGTTCAATCCCTGGGTCAGGAAGATCCCCTGGAGAAGCAAATGGTAACCCATTGCAGTACTTTTGCTTGAAAAACCCCATGGACAGAAGAGCCTGGTGGGCTACAGTCCATGGGGCTGCAAAGAGTTGGACATGACTTAGGGAAACAATAGCAACAATCTCAAACTTATAGAAAAGTTGCAAAAAGATCACAAATAATTTCACTTTGCTGAACCATACAAGTGTTGGTTGTTAATGTGGTGCCCTAGCACTCTTCAATACCTTTTTCTTTTTAAATTGTTTTCTTTTCTTTTCAGATACTTTATTCTTTCCTATAAACAAGGACAATCTACTATATAGCCAAAGAAAACCCATCAGAACAAGGAAAGGTAATATCATCATGTGATATATAAATATAATATCACCTTTACTGCTCGGACCCCATTCAAGTTTTGCCATCTAATCATAAAACATCATTTAAAGTAACAGAGAATGGAATCATGTATTGTATTTATGCCATGTCTCTTCAGTCTCCTTACTTTGAAAACAGTTTCTCAGACATGCCTTGATTTTTATGACCTTGACATTTTAAAATTACAGTCCTTTTATTTTGCAGAATGACCCTCAGTTCGCTTGGCTGACGTTTTCTCATGATTAGACTCAGGTTATGCACCTGGGAAGGGAATATCACAGAAGGGATGCCACATTCTCATCGCATCTGATCAGGTGGTGCGTGACTTTGCCATGTCCTATTGCCAGTACGGGTACTTTAATGACGTGTTTAAGATGGTGCCTGCCAAACTGTCCACTATGGAGTCATTCTTTCTGTCTCTGTAATTAATGAGTTTTTAATGAGAGAGAGCCTCAAGATTATATAAATATCTGGTTCCTCATCAAATTTTCAAATTATTTATGTATTAATCATTGGAAAAGACTCTGATGCTGGGAGGGATTGGGGGCAGGAGGAGAAGGGGAAGACCAAGGATGAGATGGCTGGATGGCATCACTGACTCTATGGATGCGAGTCTGAGTGAACTCCGAGAGATGGTAATGAACAGGGAGGTCTGGCGTGCTGCAATTCATGGGGTCGCAAAGAGTCGGACACGACTGAGCGACTGAACTGAACTGAATTTATGTCAGTATGTACTCATGGATTCTGATTTTATTCAATGAGCTGTATATAACCCACTACTATCCTTACTTATTTTGATGCTCCCATTGTCCCAGGTATGTCCAGTGAGGACTCCTTCAAGCTGGCTCAGGTGCTCTTCAGTCATTATTCTTTGACTTATTTTTCTGGCACAATATGTCCAGGTTCGCTTTTTACTTTCACCACCCCAGCACAGAAATCAGCCAATCCTGCAAAGAACTTTTAGAAATGGAGATGCTAAATCTAGATGCTCCTTGCTCCTGAAGTGCTGCTGTTTTCAAGCCCTTCAGCTAAACAGGGCTAAAGAATAGATAAATAGATAAACACACCCATTCTTGTGTATTATACATGCACACCATTTAAACCTGTATTTAATTCTGTGTCTGTTTCTATAGTAAAAACCATGGGAGTTTCCAACTCTCATCCAGCACCAGAAGATTCATTCTACTTTTCTGCTGTTCCATATTTGTAGCTCTGTGACAGAAAGAGACTTCCCAGTGATAAATACACTTATCTACTAATTTTTTCTTCTCCTAACACCCTAACACCCATGTGGATACTCTCCCCACGCCTCTGAGCACAGATGCTCCATCCAAGCTGGAAAACGCTGCCCTGAGGGGCCTCTCATCTTGCTTGGACTCCTCCCAGGGACACCCTTTTGTTAGGCTCTAACACTCCCTGGCCACCTCCGCGTGATCCCCTGTTAAATGCCCTCCTCACTCTGCTGAGGCTCCAGCATCCAGCCTGGGCTTTGTCACCCCTCACTGGGTCTCTTTCCCCTTACCACCACGTGGATGCCTACTTTGTTCAGAGCCAAGTCAATGGCTTTGGACTGAACCATTCAGGAAGCAACGCAACAGGAAGAGGAGGAGGGGGAGGAAGAAGAAGAAGAACCATCTGGGAGATTGGACTTGAGGATCGCTCTCGGGGGGCATTAGTGCCTGGGTTTGTAAATGCACTCCCAGGAGATTCTGCTAATAGCCATATTTTGTAGAGATGTGGATGGACCTAGATAGAGCCTGTCATTCAGAGTGAAGTAAATCAGAAAGAGAAAAACCAGTATCATATATTAGCGCATATATTTGGACTCTAGAAAAGTGGTACAGATCAACCTAGTTCCAAGGCAGGAATAGAAACGCAGACGCAGAGTATGGACATGTAGAGGGAGAAGGCGAGGGTGGGACAGACTAGGAGATGAGGATTGACATACATACACTACCATGAGCAAGACAGATAGCTGGTGCCAACTTGCTATAAAGCACAGAAAGCTCAGCTCGGGGCTCTGTGATGACCTAGATGGGTGGGATGCGGGGTGAGGTGGCAGGGAGGTCCAAGAAGGAGGGAATATACTTATTCGTATAGCTGACTTGCTTTGTTTTACAGCAGAAAGTATCACAAAATCGTAAAGCAATTATACTCCAATTTAAAAAAGTTTAAAAAAATAACCATGTTTGGGGTCCACAAGATTTAAAAGTCATATATTAGGGTGGGCTGAGGAAACAAATCAACTGAACACTAACTAAGTACTGTTCATCATTTTAAGCTCTGAGATAGATACATAGAGTCAGGAAGATCCCCTAGAGAAGGGAATGGCAACCCACTCCAGCATTCTTGCCTGGAGAATTCCATGGATAGAGAAGCCTGGTGGGCTATGGTCCATAGGGTTGCAAAGTGTTGGACACAACTGGACGACTAACACTTTCACTTTTCATCCCTGCCCTGTGAAATTGAAAGTGTTGGTTGCTCAGTCGTATCCAACTCTTTCAGACCCCATTGACTATACCCTGCCAGGCTCCTTTGTCCATGGAATTCTCCAGACAAGAATACTGGAGTGGGTTGCCATTCCCTTCTCCAAGGGATCTTCCAGACCCAGGGACGGAACCCAGGTCTCCTGCATTGCAGGCAGATTCTTTACTGTCTGAGCCACCAGGGAAGCCCTTCTCTGCTGTGAGGCGCTATCAGTTCAGAAGAGGAGAATTGTTGAAAATAGAACTACAATACATGGAATAGCTTATGTAAACAGAGGTATGCGTAAATGCTATGGGAACAAAGTGGAAATGACTAATTCATTCCAAGGAGTTAGGGAAAGTTAATAGTTGAGCTGAGTTTTAAAGGAGGAGAATAGGAGTTTACCAGGGGAAGAAGGGAATTGTAGCAGAAGGAACTACTTATTTAAGGTAGGTACAGATGTGAAAGATAGGATCTTTATTAAGTATGAGAACCTCCTATGAACACTATCATTTAGGTTGGGAGGTGAGTTAGCAGTTCAGATCAGTCAGTGTGGTGTTCCATATTGGCCCATTGAAGCCAATTTGGTCAGTCTTTTGAGGGCAATGTCAAGTACATAGGGGCATAATACTATTCAGCCAATTTGTTTGCTAGAAAAATCAATACATGCTAATATTTAACATTTTGACTATTCTAGGAAATACCCAATGTAGAAAGTTAAAATCCCCATCCCCTTTTCCATCTCCCACAAATAACCACAGCAATAATTTATTGTATTTTCCTTGTGATTTTTCCTATGCATGTATGACCAATTATATGTGGGTATATTTGCATTTTTTTCCCCCAAATTGAACTTTTGGTACGACTTTACACTTGCTATTTTTAACTTAACATTTCTTGGAAAGTTTTACATACTACTACATCAAATTCTATTTAGTTCTTTTGAAATTTTTCTACTTTAAATCCTTTATTCTTTATGTTTATTCACATGTTAAATAAATAAATTGGTAATATAAAAAAAAGTGATGTATGTTAATCAATAGTCTGCTACTACTCCTATCTAATTATACGGCCTTTCCCAGAGCTTAAAATATGCATGCATGCTCAGTCATGTCCAGCTCTTTGCGATTCCATGAACTGTAGCCCGCCAGGCTCCTCTGTCTATGAGATTCTCCAGACAGGAATACTGGAGTGGGTAGCCACTTGCTCCTCCAGGGGATTTTCCCGATCCAGGGATTTAACCCGCATCTCTGCATCTCCTGCATTTGCAGAGGGGGATTCTCTGCCACTGGTGCCCCTGGGAAGCCAGAGCTAAGCATTGTCATCTGTTAGCATGTGTCCTCCTACTTTTTCTTTATTAATCTACACATAAACACACATACACACACTGGATTTTCTTTTTCTTAAATGGGATCATAGACAATGTTGAGTTTCAGGTATTATCAAATTTCAAAGCTTGAAAGAACATATAAGACAGACTGCAACCCATCCATCATTCCAGGATTTTTCTTCTCAAGACCCTCCAGTCCCACTTGGAGCCACTGCAAACACATCATAGGCTCTGGGAACTGAGCCACATCAAAGAAAGTGGTGCACCAATGAGGTCTCCCTGGGACAGCGGACCCTCGGCACTCCTCTCACAGCTTTAACACTGCATGATCGTGCTGAGGAGAAACAGATGGAAGGAAGAGAAAAGGAAGGGAAAGATGGACGTGTCCCTCGGGTCTTCAGGTTTAGCTGGAGTTCTCACTGGAGCACTAGACTTATTGCCTCTTGTAGCCAGAAGGATGAAGTCTGAAGCATGTAAGACCTTGGAAAATGTGCAATTGAGCAAGGTCTAATCATCAGTGATTGGAAGAGAAATATGCAATAAGAGCCAATTGGGATTTAACCAATTCAAAGGCATTTTGAAAGTTTACTTCAGTGAGTTAGAATTTGAGCCTTTTGCCCCAAATTTCTCTACAAATATTCTATAGGCAATTTTTAAAGCCCCAGAGCCCTTGAAAAATGTTATTTAAGGCAGTTTTATGTGTCTAATTGTACAGATTGTTTGCTAACTTTTGAACAAGAAATTATCTCCGAATACCCTTGTGTCTACTGATATTTCAAGGTAAGAGAATGCTCTGGAATGCTTCCCATTTTCCGAATGCAATATTTTCCAAAATAAACGTTGGAGTAACTGCATGGCTGATACCATGTGAACAGTTTAATTCATACAATAATATTTCTGGAGTTTATGGAAGCTTGGCCTTTTTCCAGGAAGCTTGGAAGTCCAAAAGTCAGCTGCTTCTTCTCAGTGGGAGAAAAGATGGAGGATGTGAATTGGAATTGGTAAATTGGAGAGGAGGTCACAAACTGAATGAAGTTAAGTACAAAAAAGTGCCTTGCAATCTTCAGTGGGAGAAAAGCCAGTTGCACAGAGAGGAAGGACTGGTTACCATTAACAGCTTCAAAATGAGGGCTTTCGAGGAGAACTGAATGGGGAAGTTAACAACCGCTCCCTTCTCTCTCTCTTCTAGAGGACAGGGCTCTTGTAATGAGATCCAGATGCAACTGTGGGATATCAGGGATCCCCAAGCTTATCTGTTCAGAAGATCCCCAAACCTTCAGGTCTTGTAGCTCCCATGCCTCCTCTTCTGAGGAGTCTGCCCTGATGGCCAGATTGCATCAGCTGACATCATGCTGTCAAGATGATCTGTTTCCTTGTCCTTTTTCCCTTCGTCTGGGAAATTCTTGAGACCAGGATGTAAAAAGCTTGCAATAATTATGTGCTTAAGTTTGATTGAATGAGCCTCGCTGGCTGGATATAAGCCCTCCCTTCTCTAAGCTTTCTTGGCGTGTTGCACTTACCTCACCCCTGCAGTTTTTTCACATTCTTCCTTATACTATAATTTCTGTATATTTTAACTCCATTATTAGACTCATAATTCTTCTGTAAGAGAGATGAGATAATGCATGTAAAGTACTAGTGCCATATCGGCCAAATGAATGACAGCTATTATTATTTGTGTAATGCGTCAAGGCTATGGTTTTTCCTGTGGTCATGTATGGATGTGAGAGTTGGACTGTGAAGAAAGCTGAGTGCCGAAGAATTGATGCTTTTGAACTGTGGTGTTGGAGAAGACTCTTGAGAGTCCCTTGGACTGCAAGGAGATCCAACCAGTCCATCCTAAATGAGGTCAGTCCTGGGTGTTCATTGGAAGGACTGATGTTGAAGCTGAAACTTCAATACTTTGGCCACCTGATGCAAAGAGCTGGCTCACGGGAAAAGACCCTGATGCTGGGAAAGATTGAGAGCAGGAGGAGAAGGGGATGACAGAGAATGAGATGGTTGGATGGTGTCACCAACTCGATGGACATGGGTTTGGGTGGACTCCGGGAGTTGGTGATGGACAGAGAGGCCTGGCATGCTGCAGTTCATGGGGTCACAAAGAGTCGGATACGACTGAACGACTGAACTGAACTGAACTGAATGGGAAACTAGCTGTTTAGTCGCTCAGTCGTGTCTGACTCTGCAACCCCATGGCCTTTAGTCCACCAGGCTCCTCTGTCCATGGGGTTTCTCAGGCAAGAATACTGGAGTGGGTTCATGCCCTCCTCCAGAGGATCTTCCCAGCCCAGGGATGGAACCTGAGTCTCCTGCATTGTCAGGCAGACTCTTTACCAGTGAGCCAGCTGGGATGCCCCTAAAAGGATGGGGCCAGCAAAGCTTTCTGAGGGTGCCATCAGGAAGCTAGGACAGAATACATGGACTTGTGTATCCAATGAACTGCGGAGCTGGATCTTGAAGGCAAACCTTGGTGCGCTACGTGGCCAGGGCAATATCTTGAACAGCAACAGCAGTATGTCCACCATAGACAGGCCCAGTAGATGAAGAAGGGCCAGTGGGGACCCAGTATGGCAGACTCGGAACAAAGAAACTTTTGAATTGATTGACTCACTAGTTCTCTTTCAAACTGGCTCTTGGTGGCAGGTTAGAACCCTTTAGACCGAGTAAATGTTTTAAATTCATTTTTTAAAATTCTTTTTTAAAAATATTCATTTCTTTAGTTATGTTGAATAGTAGTGTTCACTTATTTAGTTATGTCTTCGTTGTGACATGTGGGCTTGTTCATCGCAGAGCAATGACTCTTCAGTTCCAGCACACGTGCTTGGTAACTCCGTGGCATGTGAGACACTTCCCTGACCAGGGATCGAACCCTCATCCCCTGCATTACAAGACAGATTCTTAACCCCTGGACCATCAGGGAACTCCCTTGAATTCTTAAATAACTCAGGCAAACGAGATGTTGGACTTTCTGCCAATGGAGATATATGGGGAGAGCAGTGAACTGAAAAAAATTAGGTGTGATTATATTTGGATTGCAGGATGGTAAATGAGGTCAGAGTGGTTTTGTCTTCTTTCTTATCATCATTGGCTCAGAGCATATGGCACATGATGGGTGATCCATGAGACCAAGGGATTTCAGGGAGTCTACTTTCTTAATACAATTGAGAATTCAAATTTTTTCAGGGAGAACCCAGAGTCCCAGTGTGAAACAGATTCCAGGCCAACTCAAGAATGGACCCAGGTCCCCACAAGGACACTTTTCTGGGCTGCCTCTACCACAGATAGGAAACAGAGAGGTGGGTCTCAAGCCCTCCTTCCCTGCTGTTCTGTATTTCACCTGCCGCTTTTCCTAGAAAGTCCATGAAGTTGAGGCCGACGCCTTAATTCCACTTCAGGCTCACAGTCCTGTACAATGTGTGCCCAGCTTGTGTTAATAACTGACTAGCTAGCTGGCTGGGTGCAAAGGTTTGACATTGAAAGAACCAGAGTAGTTATCAATTGGTTCCAGACATGAGATCATAGTGACAATTCAAGGAAACTACTTCTTTCTGGTTTTATTTGTGTCTGTGTGATTTTTCATTATTAAAAATTAAATCTATCATTTCAAAAGAAGCATTTATAATCTTATGATTGGATAAACAACAGTACCCTTTGGCCCTGCCTTATCTCCCAGCTTCACTGTATTGGGCAAGACCTTGGGCTTTGGGTCAATCAGCACCAATTCAATCACATTTGAATCTTTTTTTTTTATTACACTTTTTATTTTGTATTGGGGCATAGCTGATTTACAATGTTATGATAGCTTCGGGTGGACAGCAAAGGGACTCAGTCATACATATGCTGCTGCTGCTGCTAAGTCGCTTCAGTCGTGTCCGACTCTGTGCGACCCCAGAGATGGCAGCCCACCAGGCTTCCCCATCCCTGGGATTCTCCAGGCAAGAACACTGGAGTGGGTTGCCATTTCCTTCTCCAATGCATGGAAGCGAAAAGTGAAAGTGAAGTCACTCAGTCGTGTCCAACTCTTTGCGACCCCATGGACTGCAGCCTTCCAGGCTCCTCCGTCCATGGGATTTCCCAGGCAAGAGTACTGGAGTGGAGTGCCATTGCCTTCTCCAGTCATACATATACGTGTATCCAATTTGAATCACGTTTTTTCAACCTATTAGTTGAGTGATCTTCAGCAACTCATTTAATTTCCATAGTGTGTTGCTGGTGTATAAAGGGGGATTATAATTGTATATGGTTTGTAAAATGAAATGAGAAGTTATATGTTAGGCACTGTGCCTGACACAGAATAAGCAGTCAATAAATATTAGTTATCACTATTATTTATTATTTCCTTCATCACCAAACTCTCTGCTCCCTTTTACTCCTTATTTCATGTTCACACTTGGACCCACAGAACTCCAGAGACACACCACACACACTCAGACGTCCTTTTAAAAGATCTTCAATGACCCTCTTATTGCCAAGGGCAGTAAATACTTCCCATCGTTCCTCCTGTTTTCCCTGGGGTATTTGACATCATCAAACTCTATTCTTTTTCTGGAATTTTCTTCTCTCCTGGTTTCCATGACAATCCATTCTCCTGATTCTTCTGAAAAATCTCAACGTCTCTCTTCTCAACTTTCTTACCCATCTTCTTCCTTCATTGGTCGGTCCTTTTATACATCTATTCCCAGATTTCGTCCTTCACCTGTTTTCTTTTCACCTCATACACTACTCTTTTGACTGCAATCATTTATAACCCTATTATCCTTAAATTTATATTTATACATCCATCTTAATCTCTGTGTTCGTGCTAAGTAGCTTCAGCTGTGTCTGACTCTTTGTGACTGTATGGAATGTAACGCACCAGGACTCCTCTGTCCATGGGATTCTCAAGGCAAGATTACTGGAGTGGGTTGCCATGCCCTCCTCCAGGATCCTAATCTCTAGACAAGTATTTCTGACATTGTAACTGACATCTGGATTTCCCTTGGGAACCTCAAACCTAACATACATACATAGTAAAATGTGTCCTCTCCCATCCCAAAGCAGCTCCTTATCTTTTGACCCTTTTCCTATTTAGTGGTGTTACTATTCCTCTAATCATTCAAGCAAACTGGCTTTATTTATAACTTCTCCCCCTCTCTCATCTGTCCCCCCACCTCAATATTCAATCATGCTGTTCATCCCACTGCTTAACAGTTTTCAGTTCTATCCTTTGTTCTCTGTCCTCACTGCCACAAGCTTGACTTAGGCCGTCAGTAGCTCTTGCCCAAATCTGCAGTCGATTCTACATAGCTGCCATTTTGCATTTCTAAAACACAAATATAATCACATCACTCATTTACTAAAGGCTTTTACAGACTGCACCCTCACAACTAAACAGACCAAAGTGTTGTCCTCCCTCTCCCAATTTCATGTGTTAATATCTTAACCCCCAAAGATGATAGTTGTCAGTAGGTGAGACCCTTGGGAGATGCTTAACTCATGAGGGTAAGGCCCTTATGAATGAGACTAGTGCCTTAGATAAGAGATTCCAGAGGGACCTCTAGCTCCTTCCATTGTCTGAGGACACAGCAAGAAGGTACTGTCCATGAACCATAAGTGGGCACTCACAAGAGCATGACCATGCTGGCACTCACAAGAGCATGACCATGTTGGCAGCTTCCCAAGCTGTGAGAAAGTTCTGTTGTTTATAAGCTAAAAGCAAACAAACAACCAAAAACTGGACATAACAGAGTGGAGCTGCTGGAAAGGAAAAAAAAAAAAAAAGTAATTTACATTTAAAAAGAAATTAGAGCAGATTCAAGGTCTCCATGGTGACTTTATAGCCATATGGTTCTTACTTGCATTTTGATATGCTTTCTTAAATAGAAAAGAAAGAAATGGAGTGAGACCCAGCACACTGGGAAGTCACATAAGCCTAGGACTCTCCATGGGAACTGTTCATGTGAACACTGTTCATCACGTGTGCTGTGGAACAAAGGTTGAGAACCACTGACCTGTGTCCTGATGACTGCCAAATTGGTTCTTACTTGCATTCTGATATGCTTTCTTAAATAGAAAAGAAAGAAATGGAGTGAGACCCAGCACACTGGGAAGTCACATAAGCCTAGGACTCTCCATGGGAACTGTTCATGTGAACACTGTTCATCACGTGTGCTGTGGAACAAAGGTTGAGAACCACTGACCTGTGTCCTGATGACTGCCAAATTCTAAGACCTCTTCCTTTGCTTTGCCAGTATATAAAGTCTTTGAGTTCAGTGTTCAGGTATCAGAGATGCCTGCCAGTGACTCAGGATAAATAAAATGCACAGGAGGCTAAAACCAGACACCAGGATTATTTCTGAATAATTTTCAGTAAGTACTAAAATGGTCAAATAGATTGGAATGTCAATATGACACTGAAGGATGCTTCTTGTTATTAAGCTACTTTGGAAGTCTACAGTCATAATATTACTTTGTAGGCCTGGGTAAGATATTCTGTTATATCTTTCTCTGATGGGACTGGAAATTGATAACTTCCTGTGTACTTCCTGTGTCTATCACCACAGTAGGAACCACCTTGTCATGAGACCTAGAAATGATTCACATAGTTTCTCCAGCAGTAAGTTTCTCCCCTTGGGGCAATGCTGTGATGGGAAACATTCATGTGTGTGTCTCAGACTCTTTTTCTGTGCTTTGCAACTGAACAGTCTCTCTGAGAGTTGTACCTTTTTTCTTTCAGTCAAGTTGCAGTCAAATCCTCTAGGTTTGAGAGTTTTCCTCTTTTTAGGTGATTTTTCATATCTGCTCTGATCCAGAGATGATTCATTGTCTTTAGGGTTTCAGTGTCATGTGGGCAGTTTATTCCAAAGGTTTCCAACTTCTTGAACTTACTCTAGACCTCAAGTACTGACAACAACTAGTACTGATCAGCAGAATGGAGGAATTAATCCTTTCAGAAACTGACTGTGAGCCTCAGAGGTGACATATGAGTTGATTCTTAAAGGATGGGTGTAGATTTTCCAGGCAAAGTAACTGGCGATTACAAAGGCAGAGACTTACAAAAAGCATGCTATTGGGAACGCTCAGACATTTAGTATGGTTGTTTTGATAGAGGATAGGAACTGGTAGGGGAAGAAACAGGGCAAACAGGTCAGGGTCAGGTTAACGGGGAGCCTCATGTTGCCATGGTGGGTCATGGATATTCAACATGGACCCCAGTGAAAAGTCTACTGCCCACCCCATCCCCAAGTTAAGAAAAAGCCCTGCCTTTCTCTTCTGCCTAGTGAGAAGGTGGATATGCTCAGATAGGGTCTGGGGGAGGAAGGAGAGAGTATGTTTCATCTACTGTGGTAGAAGCAATCTTACCACAGAATGAAGACCTGACGTATGGCCCAGCGCACAGTAGGCACTCAGCAAACACTAGCTGAGTGAAGAGTTGGAGGGATGGATGGATGGGTGGCTGGCTGGCTGGCTAGATGTGTATAAGAGACAGGAGAAAAACCAGTATCATATATTAGCGCATATATTTGGACTCTAGAAAAGTGGTACAGATCAACCTAGTTCCAAGGCAGGAATAGAAACGCAGACGCAGAGTATGGACATGTAGAGGGAGAAGGCGAGGGTGGGACAGACTAGGAGATGAGGATTGACATACATACACTACCATGAGCAAGACAGATAGCTGGTGCCAACTTGCTATAAAGCACAGAAAGCTCAGCTCGGGGCTCTGTGATGACCTAGATGGGTGGGATGCGGGGTGAGGTGGCAGGGAGGTCCAAGAAGGAGGGAATATACTTATTCGTATAGCTGACTTGCTTTGTTTTACAGCAGAAAGTATCACAAAATCGTAAAGCAATTATACTCCAATTTAAAAAAGTTTAAAAAAATAACCATGTTTGGGGTCCACAAGATTTAAAAGTCATATATTAGGGTGGGCTGAGGAAACATCTGTCACACAATTACCATTCAATCAAATTAATGTTTTATTTAACATTTGTCCTTGTTACCATCTTTCCTAAATGCCTACTCAGTTACATATTTACAGTAATACTACTATGGACTTTTCATATTTGACACTTTAGCCTGACATTATGCCATGCATATTGTTCCATTTTGTTTTCTTACCTTTCCTTGTGTCCATTTCCTCCCACTCCCAATATAAAAAGACTGATATACTCTAACTCCACTCAATTCTCATGAAATCACATACAAATAGAGATACTCTTTGATCATTGTTTTGTAAAAATGGATCACACTGTATACAGTTCTCGGCTCTTTGCTTTGCTTTACTAAATGATACAGCGTGGATATGCCTCTAGGCTAACAGATCTAGGTCAGATTCATTCCCAGATATACCTGCCAAAGATGACCGATTCACAGTTAATTCTGTCTCCACTTATTGACGGACATTCAGATATTTTCCAGTTCCTAGCAATGACATTGCAATACATATTCTCATATGTGAATTCTTTAGTATGTTTATTTCTTCTGTAGAATATGTTCCTAGACTGTTAGGTCAAAGACATGTGTAATATAATCTTTGGGGAAGGGGTGAAGTCCACGTATCATCCAGGATCTTAGTTTGAATTTGTGTTCCCTTCAGTGGAAGCACGGAGCTTTAGCCACTGGACTGCCAGGGAAGTCTCCTGTGTAATTTAAATTTTAATAGATGTTGCAAGAGGACTTTCCCAAAGATCACAGTCCCCTGTTCTCACAAGCTTATTTGCACTTGTCTGTGCAAATGTTCCAAGAAGTAGTGAAGCATGATAGTTAATGACAGAAGCTCTGGAGCAAGACTAGCTAGCATGACGCCTAGCTCTTCCATTACAACTTGTGTGACCTTGAGCAAGTTAAGTAATCATGTGGTATCCCAGTTTCATAGCTGTAAAATGGGGATAATAACAGACCCTGCCTATTATTGATATTTGTAAAGTGCTCTGACACATGGTAAATATTCAGTAAGGGTCAGCTACGATTATATTTATGATGAATTGGAATATTAATATGATCAACGCAAAATATTTCCCTTAGTATTTTTATTTTTTGTCGTAAAGATATGGCCCAGAAAACTCTCCCTACCTTTCAATGGGAAACATCCTCAGCATTTATTAATACCAGCAGATCAGGATTTTTCAGCTGTCCATAGCTATGACACATCATTTAACAGCATTTCTCAAAGTGTTCTGAAAGTGTATCTTTCTCTCTGTATCCTTCTTGGTTAAATGAGCCCAGCCAGCTCTGCACAACAGCAATAGCTCAAGGCCTTTGGAGCACAGAATTGCTGCCATGTGTTCACAGAAATACCCAGAAAAACATCCTATTCCTCTACCTGATTTTTACTTGAGAGGATGTGAGTCTCTCTGTGTGAAAGGAATGAAGCCCCAGAGAAAAACACTAGCTTTTTGCAGAGGACAGGAAAATGAACATTTCATTATATGGAAGCACTCACAGGGCAATCCACTCTGACTCTTTCAAGCTGTTCTGTTAGAGCACACAGTGAACATTCCAAGCACATGTTGATGTTAAATTCCTGTTTAAGATGGAATCAAACAAATGGAAAGATCAAATATTTGGAGATTTTGTTGTAGGTTACTTCTGTGATTAAGAGACAAAACGATAGCGAGCTTATAGACAGGAAGCTTTTCTGATGCAATTTTCAAGGACTGTTCAGGAATCAGCTCACATTCAATTCTACTGAACCCATCAGGCATTTACTAAATACTTATTATACACAAGGCACCATCGTCGGCATTGGTAGGATGGATACAGCACAAATTGAAATATGGCAGGATTAGGGCACTCTATGGCTAGCATTCTATTGGGGAAGAAGATACCATGCAGGTGGTGCAAAGCTACACATTAGCTCTTCCTTGGCATTAAGTGAGAGAAAAGCCTGTTCAAACTAACTTAAACCAGCAAAATTAGCTCATGTAATGAAAAGTAAGGCTTCCCTGGTGGTTCAGCAGTAAAGAACCCACCTGCCAATGCAGGAGACTCAAGTTCGATCCCTGGGTCGTGGAGATCCCCCGGAGACGGGCATGGCAACCCACTCCAGTATTCTTGCCTGGAGAATCCCATGGACAGAGGAGCCTGGTGGGCGGGCTACAGACCATGGGGTCACAAAGAGTCGGACACGACTTAGTGACTAAACAACAGCAAAAATCAGAAGTACAAAAGTGCTGGTCTCAAACGGGGCTTGATTCAAGGGCTCGCTGGGACTCCAGTCCTTTCAGCCTCTTCTGGGTCTGCTCGCTCAAGTATAGGTTTACTCTTGCATTCCACGTGAAGAGATGATGACTTCCCACAGCTCCAGGTCTATGTCTTCCAAGATTCAAGTATCATAGAAAATAGGGCTTCCTTTCCACCACAATATAAGTCTTGGATGCGATTTTCAGTGGCTTGAATTTGTTTGCAAGCTTAACCCTAATCTTATCATAATGGCCAGAGGGATGCCGAGCTGAAACTGCTCAAGACTCAGACCTCCCCAGACCTAGAGACAAGGATCAAGGCAGCACTTGCTGAAGCAAACAGACAGCGACTGGGAGAATGGGTGGTTCCTCAGAGGAAAAACAAGCAGACTTCTATTACCAGGAAGTAGAGGAATGATTCCAAAACAAGTATAACAGAAGGATAAGCATAGAATGATGCGTGCAAGCGTGCTAAGTTGCTTTAGTCATGTCCAACTCTTTGTGATCCTATGGACTGTAGCCTGCCAGGCTCCTCTGTCCATGGAATCCTCCAGGCAAGAACACTAGAGTGGATTGCCATTCCTTGCTCCAGGGGATCTTCCCAACCCAGGGATCAAACCCACGTCTCTTATGTCTCCTGCACTGGTCAGAGGGTTCTTTACCAGTAGAGCCTCCTGGGAAGCTCTAGAACGATGAGAGGATGGGGTAAAGACACACTCTGGCTTTAAGGATCTAAGAAAGAAGCATGAACCTGGAACCAAGAGATGGAACAGAGTTCAAACCCCTTCCTATTTCAAGAATCTGTTAAGATGGGGATTGCCCTAGGACACACAGCTATTGTGAAATGTTGGCAGGGTGCTCCAGTGCCCAAGGATTCTTTCTGATCCTGATGTCAGGTGAGTGTGAGATGCAGATCTGCCCTTTGCATGACTTTGGGTCTCCTTTGTAATGTAGGGATAATAACAGCCTCTACTTCGTACGACTTCACACAGATCAAATAGGATGATATTTATTACAGCACGCACACGTTTGGACTAGATCCCTAAGTCCTGAGGGACTATATGTCTTTATATTATCTTTTATTTCCTTTTCAACCCACTGAAACGGAACTAAACTGCGTTGAATTTCAGTTTCCTCCTCATCACATGAATTAAACTTCTGTTACTAAGACTGTTAAATGAACTTCTAATGATTAAAGACAATGAATAAGTCTCAGTGTTTATCTTACTTCTGTATAGAACTAACATTCTTGATCACTACTCTCTCCTTGAAAGTGAAGTCGCTCAGTAGTGTCGGACTCTGTGACCCCATGGACTGTAACCTACCAGGCTCCTCCCTCCATAGGATTCTCCAGGCAAGAGTACTGGAGTGGGTTGCCATTTCCTTCTCCAGGGGATCTTTCCAACCCAGGGATCGAACCCGGGTCTCCTGAATTCCAGGCAGACGCTTTAACCTCTGAGCCACCAGGGAAGCTCTTTAATCCTTTTCTTCCATTATTTTTCTTTGTTTTGTCTTCCCATTGATACCCTTCTTCCTTTCTAAATTCTCTGGATCCCCTTCCTTTGTCCACCTCTAAGATTTGGGGTTTTCTGAGAGTCTTTGTCCTTGAATCTGATTATAATCATGATAATCAGATGATTATCTGATCATTATTAATGACATGACTGTTCATTGTCCTTTAAAAAATTTTTCTCTTTCTAAATTAAAAAAAAAATTTATTTATTTTTGGCTGTGCTGCGTCTTTGTTGTGGCACGCGGACCTTCACTAGTCGTGGCGTGTGGGCTTCTCATTGTGGCGGCTTTTCTCATTGTGGAGTGTGGGTTCTAGGGCACGCAGGCTTCAGGTTTTGCAGCTCACGGGCTCTTGAGCATTCGCGCTTCAGTAGTTGTGGCACACTGGCTTAGTTGTCTTGCAGCATGTGGAGTCTTCCCAGACTAGGGATCGAACCCATGTCCCCTGCAATGCACTACTGGACTAATAGGGAAGTCTTCATCGTCTTTTGAAGGACCTTTCTATGTTGGGGGAAATTCCCATATTTATATGGCAATATAAATTATATAGTAAATATTCCTGTGTAGTATTGGTATCCTTTTGGAAAAGGAAATGGCAACCCCCTCCAGTGTTCTTGCCTGGAGAATCCCATGGACTGAGGAGCCTGGCAGGCTACAGTCCATAGGGTCACAAAGAGTTGGACACAACTGAAGCGACTTGGCATGCACACACGTAGGTGGTATCCTTTGCAACAAGAGTGCAAGCACACAATTTTGGTACCATCAATCAGTTAAAAGTACATGAGAGTTGACAGAAACCCATAGCCTTTACTTATCATCCTCCAGGTTCCCCATCTCCTCAAGCTCTAAGCAACAACTAATCTACTTTCTGTATAGATTTGCCTGTTCTGGACATTCCATATGAATGGAATAGTAAAATATTAATATGTGATTTTTGGTGACTGGCTTCTTTCATTTAGCATAATGTTTTCAAGGTTCATCCCTGCTGTAACATATACCATACTTCCTTCCTTTTTACGATCAAATACTATTCTATTGTGTGGATACATCATGTTCTGGTTATTTATTCATCAGTTGATACACACTTGTGTTGTGGCAGCTTCTACTAGTATGAATTCTGCTTTATTTGAGAGGTGAGAAATCTGCATCTCAGAGAAGTACCCTGATGAAGGTTAGGCAGCTAGAATGTGGCCTAACCGAGATGCACACTCACCCTGGTGTGCTGCTGCTGCTGCTAAGTCGCTTCAGTCGTGTCCGACTCTGTGCGACCCCACAGACAGCAGCCCATTGGGGTCCACCATCCCTAGGATTCTCCAGGCAGGAACACTGGAGTGGGTTGCCATTTCCTTCTCCAGTGCCTTAATTCTTGTCTTACTCACTGCACTGTTGTCGTTTACCATCCTATGCAGCCTTATGAGCTCACAGAAAAGATGGGGAAGGGCCAATAAAACTCCCTTTGTAAATCTTTTTAAGAGCATGACTGAAATTTCGAAAATCAAGTAGGTGAAATTATCCAAAAAATATTTGAGAAATAAGGATTTTTCTTTTTCTTTCTTTTTTTTTGGCCAAACCGCAAAAAGGATCTTAGTTCTCTGAACAGGGATTGAACCGGTGCTGCCTGCAGTGGAAATGTGGAGTCCTAACTACTAGACCACCAAGGAATTCCCGACATTTTTTTAAAATAGCAAACTAGAACTTTATTTCATTAGATTTTAAATCAACGTAAGTCTATGATGATTAAATATTAATATCCAACAGTTACGTAGCACTTGCTATAAGCTTCTAAGAACAGTTCTGATTTAATTGCCACTGCAACTGTTTGCAGTACATGTGTATTAGTGTCTACATTTTGCAGATGAAAAAATCACGATGCTGGGAATTTCAGTAATTTGCTCCACAGTATAGAGTTGGTGGGTTGTAGAGGTGGTATTTGAATTCAAGCAGTCTGACTCTGGATTTGGGCTTCTTAATCACTACCCTCATAAGCCAAACAAATATAACAAGCTAGCATAATCAAAGCAAACAAAGAAAAGAATGATTATCAAATGTGTGGGAGGTAAACTATTTAAAAGTAACAGAAGAGGGACTATCCTTGGTGCTCCAGTGGTTAAAACATTGACTTCCAGTGAAGGGGATGTGGGTTTGATCCCTGGTCGGGGAGCTAAGATCCTACATGCTTTGTGGCCAAAAAACCTAAACATGAAACAGAAGCAATATTGAATAAGTTCTTTAAACGACCTTAAAAATGTCTACATCAAGAAAAAAAGATCTTTAAAAATAAATGAATAAAAGTAACAGATAGTAACACAATGTTAAAAAGCAATACATTGAAGTACAAAAAACAATTTTCTGTACCCCAGACAGGCTAAAATCCAATGGAAAACAACGTATAGAGAGAACGTATTCCCAGTGTACATGGAAGATAAGAATTAAGTCACATGAAATTTAACAAGAAAAAATAGTATAAGGCTGAACAGAGAGAGAGAAAAAAGACATAAATAGATTATGTCTAAAAATGAAATACTTGATAAACATGTTTAACTTCATTAATAATAAATAAATGAAATGCAACTTAAACTCATGATGAAATCTTTTCCTACCAAATAAGAAAAGTATACAATATTGAAGAAGACCATCTAGTTTTGGCTAGGGTGTACTAAACTGGCATTCTCAAACATTGCTGATGGAAGCATAAATTAGTAGTGCCTTTCTGTCAATTATGTTGCAAGAAAAGCCAAGAATCTTAAATACTCAAATTATTTGGTCCCTCTCCTGGGATTCCAGCCTAAGGAAGTAAGTGTAAATTTAGAAAAGGCTTTATGTTAAATAACATTCATAACAATTCAAATGAAAAATACTGGAAACCACCTAAACACCTAACAATGAAGAAATAAAATATTCAATAAATACACGAGGCAGCCATTAAAACCATATTTACCCAATTATGTAAAAAGTTGGGGAAATATTCCTGTTATACTTTTAAATGCAAAAAAAAAGCCAGAATACAAATGTATATTGATAACAAAATGTATATGATGACAACTATTAAGGAACTCACCTACTAAAAAACTAAAACTAAATTTTTGAGGAGTATTTTGCTTTGCACTTTTTGGTATTTGCCAAATTTTCAGTGAGTGCTGATTACTTTTACAATGGTGGGGGGAAAAAAAAACTTTCGCTTTTAAAAACTGGTGAATGGCTTGTGTTATATATGTGTTAAGCTGACGGAACACAATTACTCCCGTCTCTCCCTGGCACAGCTATCTGACCCAGGGGAGTGGTGTGCATATATCTCTTTGAAGAGCCAGCTCTGGAGATAAGGCTTCATTGACCTGTGGGCCTGCTGACTTGCTAGCAATGCCAGATAAGGAATTTTAAACACCGAAGGAAACTTCAGAGCCACTGGCTGGTTCCCATCAGGGGAGCCCAATCAGTGTGCTTTTTGTTTCCTCTGGTCCGTGGCCCTGAGAATAAGCAAGATTACACTGTAGCTTTTGCACTCTGTCCAGGGCGCCAGGCTCCAACACTTACAGGGCTGGGGTGCAGTCGCTTTGGCTGCAGAGGAAGGCCTGGCTGGAGAGTCAGAGGAAAACGACACCCCATGGTGAAGGACGAGGATAAGATCTCCAAACAAAGAAGCTCCTCTGGTTAACAGTTCCCAAAGTCTGAGGAACAAATAGAAACCTCCAGGGAAGAGTCAATCCAATGTAACTAGGAATTCCCAGGCCTGACCCTTGGAATTCTTACCCCTGCTCTCATTCTTTCACAGATCAGTCACTAATTGAGCGCATGGGATAAACTGCATGCGGCTCCACAGAGGTTTTACCAGGGGGACAGGCAATTAGGCCAAACGGTATAGGATGCTTTGGCTGTGCTATAAGGGGCATCTTTAAATGCTGAAGCAGGCTTTGAGGAAGAAAGTTGACTCTAAAGTAGAATCTTAGAAGGGGAGGTAGCTTGATGAAGGGGAAGGGAATGGAGAGGAAGGATCTCCTGAGCTAAGGAAATGGCTAAGACCGGCAGCAAGAGAGATAGAGAGCATCTGAGGAAGCTGAAGACGTCTGGGCTGGAAGATGGGAAGAGGCGAAGGGATCTCTTCCTGTTTCCCTTAGACCGAGTTACAGAGAAAGGGGAAAAGAAAAACAAGAAAAATATATTTGCAAAAGCCTTCCCCTTCTTCAGTTTAAAACTTTGCCCTTTGTATCCATCCTAGAGTACGCTGATAACAGCTGATCTGATTAATAACAGCTGATAACAGCTAAGGGTTAATAGCTGTCTTAACCCTTGTGCCGTTGTTTCAAGGTTGCAGAGAAGGGACAGAGGCAGGCAGGGGCTGAGGTCGAGATCCATATCGAGGCTGCTGCCATCACACAGAGATGAGACCAGGCAGCCCGGCCAAAGGTGATCCATGTTGCCTTTTAACACTGCAACTGCAATCATTTTCTGTCCCAAGGGGCCAGTGGTGGGGTGGAGATGTCATTCAGTCATTCTGCATATGCTGAGTGCATCATGGATACTCGCTGATGTAATTCACAGACCCACTGAGGAGGTAATGCACACAAACATGAATGGTTTATATATGTGCTTGTTCTGAGACAAGAATAGGTTAGAGGGGCACAACAGACTTTTATCAAGTCCTTATGATGTATGACCTGGGTTCTATCCCTGGGTCAGGAAGATCCCCTGGAGAAGGAAATGGCAACCCACTCCAGTACTCTTGCCTGGAAAATCCCATGGACAGAGAAGCCTGGTAGACTACAGTCCATGGGGTCGCAAAGAGTCGGACATGAGTGAACGACTTCACTTTCACTATTATGTATGAGGCACTGTGTGTATGCGACACGCTGGGATGAAAAGATGAAAAGCAAAACCAAAAAACACCTCTCTGCAGGGTCTACTAGCCCATGAAGACATGTAGTGGAAAGAAAACATGATGGAAAATGAGCAGTGGGATGCAATTTAAAAGTAAATGTTTCATAGGACTTCCCTGGTGGTACAAGGTTGAGAATCCACCTTCCAATGCTGGGGACGTGAGTTTGATCCCTGGTCGGGGAACTAAGATTCCATGTGCCTTGGAGCAACTAAGCTGAGTACTGCAACTAGAGAAGAAACCCCACGTGCCACAGTGCAGAGCCTGCATGCTGCAACAAAGACCCAGAGCAGCCAGAAAAAAAAAAAAAAAAAAAAGAAGAAGACAAAAGGTTTTTTAAAAAGTAAACGTTTCATTACCTTCCGAACTCATTAAGATAGATCCATTGGCTCTCTGTCCTGTTTTGTACAACTCATGAAGAGTGGAGTTGAATAATGGATATCTCACAGCTCCTTCACAGATGAGAAAACACACAAAAATATGGTAGAGTCAAAAGGATATGAAGCCAGGGAGCCCTGAGTTTGACCTTGAGGCTCCAGTCTCTCAACCTGTGTCCTTGTCAGTTGACTAACATTCTCGGAGCCTTGGTCTCTACATCAAAAACACATAGCAATAGTGTGGCAGGTCACACTGGTGGCCTCCCCAGGGACAGGGTCCGTCCTTTGGGCTATCAGAAGCTCTCCCAGTTTTGTTTGGGAGAGGAAATTACCTAAACTACGTGATGGTTCATGAGCGGTCTAATGCAAAGGTCGGCAAACTTTTCTGTAGGAGGCGAGATAGCAAATTTAAGACTTTGCAAACCACTGAGTCTTTGTCACAGTTCTGCCACTGAAGCGTGGAAACAGTTATAGACAATACATAAATGAACAAGTGTGGATATGTGGCAACAAACTTTATTTACAAAAAATAGGCAGTGGTCCAGGTTTGGTGGTTGTTTCCTCATCCCTAGTCTAAGGCCACCCTGGAATCCTATTTCCTACTTTGTCCACTTCTTTTGAAGTTAAAGGTATCCATCTGATCTAGTTTTGGCCAATGATATCTAACTAGAAGTCTAAGTGGGGGGTGAGGGGTTGGGGTTGGGAAAAGTTGTTGTGTTCCTGATAAAATGGGGACTCATACAGGAGGGCTTCCCTGGTGGCTCAGAGGTTAAAGCGTCTGCCTCCAATGCGGGAGTCCCGGGTTCGATCCCTGGGTCGGGAAGATTCCCTGGAGAAGGAAATGGCAATCCACTCCAGTATTCTTGTCTGGATAATCCCATGGATGGAGAAGCCTAGTAGGTTACAGTCCACGGGGTCGCAAAGAGTCGGACACGACTGAGCGACTTCACCACCATACAGGAGGCCCTAGGCTTCCTTCTCGATTGTACCTTGAATGCAGATGTGATATCTCGTGTTGATGCAGCCATCTTGCAACCAAGAGATGACAAGCATAAGACTAAATGCCAACTTTCTAAGGAGAGTGATGCAGAAAAAGAGACTAGTTCCTTGATGTCAATCGCTTAGATGCTGAATTGATGCCAGCACCAACTACTGGATTTCGAAATCCCTAAACTGTTAAACCAATCAGGTTAGATTTTCTGCATTTTGAAACTAAATCTCTCCTTAAGTAATTTTAACATATCACAGGTTTATTGGGAATACGAGATTAATATGAAAATCACATAATAGATGCTCAATAAACAATGCTTCTCTTCATATTTCATTTCACGTAAAATTGATACTATTATCTTTGTGATCAGCATTGTTAACATTTTGCACAAGCCCCTTTCAAAGGAATATTTTTCAACACCATCTTTAGTTTCACTCTAATTTTAAATTTTCAGGGCCTCAGAAAGATGAGAAGAGGGAAAATCTAAAAAGAATATCTAGTTTACTAGCAGCCTGATCAGAAAAGATCCCAGGGAATTGTCAAATAATTTGGAGCAAGGAACTCTCCCTGGTAAGTATTAATACAAGTGTCCTTCTGTGTTCCCTTCCTCCGCTGCTTGCCAAGGTTCCTCATACCTGCCTGTTCCTGACTTCACGTGCGAAGATAAGAAGCCCAGAAGGTGCCCTGCACAATGAGACCCTCAGTAGATGCTGTTCCATTTTCCTTTCCTCTCTTCTCCTTGCCATACACTCTCACAGTCTTTACTTATTAAAGGATCAGACCCAGTATACAAAGGAGCCCCAAGAAGAAGGTGCTCTAAGACTGAAAGAGGAGATTAAGAATGATTAGTCCGGGACTGGGAGTCATAAGGAACAAGGGTTGAGAAATGCTCAGAATCAGCCAGTTCAGAAACAAGTTTCTAGGAAGCAAGTTTCTGGGAATCTCTCTCTCTTAAAATAGTGTAGTGTGCATGTATATGTGTGTGTATGTGTGTGTGTGTGCACGTGCTTAAGGTATCCATTCCGAGACAGATAGTACCCTATACATGGTTTTTTGGTTTTTTAAAAATACATATTTATTTGGCTGCACTGGGTGTTAGTTGCGACACTCTTTGTTCTTTGGTGAAGTAGGTGAAATCTTTAGTTGCAGCATCAAACTCTTAGTAGCCACATGTGGGGTCTACTTCCCTGACCAGGGATCGAACCTGGGCCCCTTGCATTGGGAGCACTGATTTTTAGCCACTAGACCACCAGGAAAGTTCTTCCAATAAATGTTTCTGAAAGTATGGGCCAGTGGGTGGGTGGATGCGTAGATGAGTTACTGGCCATAGGGATGGATATTGTGAGCACACGCAGCAGGAGTCTGGCTCTCTCTTGTTTGGAGTGCTTCATGAGAACTTTTCAAATTCCCTGTGGCAACTGCTCAGCTCTATGATAAGATGAAATCAGCCGCAGACTGTATGTAAAGGATCTCAGAAGAATGTTTCCCAATAAAACCTAACTTACCGAATCAGATGGTGGTTCAGATTTGACCTGCGGTCATAGCTTGCTCATCCCTGCCCTGGACCCTGTCCACACCTGGGGATGCCCCCTAGAAATGCAGCAGCCATTTTGCTACTAGCCTGAAGATGGAGATGGACAGGTGCAAATAAAAATCCTCGTTCTTTAAGAGGAGCCTCTGCTCCTGATACATCTATAACCCATCCTCATTCTGTGCTGCTTCTGAAATAGGCGATTTTTGTTTTTACTGTATACGTTCGAGTGGGCTTTTCTCTTACTTGCAGCCAAGAGAATCCTAGCTGCACACTTTCCTAAAGGGAAAAGCTCTCCCTTGTCTATTTATTTCACTAGCTTACAGTGGATAGTAAATGTACTGAAGCCTGGCAGTAGTAGAAAGAAGGGGAAAAAAATGCCTCCTTATTGAAGAACAAGAATTCACTTTGCCTTACTTGAAATTTACAATTCTTTAAGAATTACTATGCTGTTAATACCCTGAAGTATCACTGATCTGTGAGACCTTTGTTTAAAGAGATTTAAAGATGATTGGACATTACTTTGCTGACCATATTCAAAAGCTATGGTTTTTCCAGTAGTCATGTACGGATTGAGCTAGACCATAAAGAAATCTGAGCGCTGAAGAATTGATGCTTTCAAACTGTGGTGTTGAAGAAGACTCTTGAGAGTCCCTTGGACTGCAAGGAGATCAAACCAGTCCATCCTAAAGGAAATCAGTCCTGAATATTCATTGGAAGGACTGATGCTAAAGCTGAAGCTCCAATACTTCGGCTACCTGATGTGAAGAGTCAACTCATTAGAAAAGACCCTAAGGCTGGGAAAGATTGAAGGCGGGAGGAGAAAGGGATGACAGAGGATGAGATGGTTGGATGGCATGACCGACTCAATGGATATGAATTTGAGCAAGCTCTGGGAGATGGTGAAGGACAGGGAGGCCTGGCGTGCTGCAGTCCATGGGGTCACAAAGAGTTGGACATAACTGAGTGACTGAACAAGAACAACAACAAAAGATGACTGGAATATAGCTCCTGCTGCTGTTTAGTGGGCTGACTTCACTGAGCCACTCATTTTTCTGTCCTGCATTTATCTCTTCTTGTTTCATATGTGTAAATTTTATTTCTATCAATATAGAAAGAAGTTCTTTTACGGCAGGAAACTTTATAAACGTCACAATATTGGGCACTTAGGAGGTATACAGTACATGTGTATGCGCGTGCTTAGTCGCTCAGCTCTGTTTGACTCTTTGCCACCCTTTGGACTGTAGCCCACCAGGCTGCTCTCTCCATGGGATTTCTCAGGCACAAATACTGGAGTGGGTCGTCGTTTTCATCCTCCAGGGGATCTTTCACCTCCCAGGGACTGAACCCGAATTTCCTGTGTCTCCTGCATTGCAGGCAGATTTTTTTACCCACTGAGCCGTCAGGGGGAAGCCTGGTATACAGTATATGCATTATTAACTCAATTTTTAAGAGTCTTTTCATGAACATATTATAGAATAAGAACAATTTGGGATTATTTTAAATGGCCCTAGTCTGATTTAAGCTCCCTATTGCAAAAATAATAAATTATCCTGGACTATCTGGAAAATGTTTTTTTGTTTGTTTTGTATTGACTTGATTTACAGTTTGTGTTAGTTTCTGATGTATAGCAAAGTGATTCAGTTACACATACATACATGTATATTCTTTATCAAGTTCTTTTCATTACAGTTTATTATAAGATATTGAACATAGTTCCCTGTGCTATACAATGGGACCTTACTGTCATCTATTTGACATACTGTAGTTTGTATCTGCTAATCCCAAGCTCCTATTTTATACCTCCTCCCTTTTCCCCTTCAGTAATCACAAGTTTGTTCTCTTTGTCCGTGAGTCTGTTTCTGTTTTGTAAATTACTTCACTTGTGTCATTTCTGCAAATAAAACTGTTCATATAATATTTGTCTGGCTTACTTCAAAATACATAATAATGTCTAGGTCCAGTCATGTTGTTGCAAATGGTATTATTTTATTTTCTTATGGCTGGGTAATGGAAAGGTCTCAATTTTTTTTCACATGCGTCACTTTGGTGTTTTTTTGTGGAACTGATTTTTTATTCTTTTACATCAAATATCTTCAGTGGAAAAAGGGACATTGCACACAAATATCATAAAAGCACTGCATATTACTTTCACTGGAAACTAATTTTCTGGATTAGATATGACTGGAATTAGATAGAAGTGATGCAGGATTATAAGACATAACATTATAACATACACAGCTGCAGACTGACACAAACACCGTTCAGAACAAGAGAGAGAGGAGGGGGAGGTGCTTTTCAGAGGGGCTTCAGGCCACTTGCTTCCAGGGCGGAAGGAAAGGGCCGCACGCAGTACGGTCAGTGACTCAGTGCCGGCAGTGAGTTCTGGTGGTCAGCCTTATCTTGACGCCCCATCTGGACTGCTCCTTTTGAGGGGAGCTCCAAATGAATACAGAGAAGCTATTTCTTCCTCTTCCTTTTCAGTTTTTAATGCTGCCTTTTAAATTAATTAAGTCGCAGATTTTTTTTTTCATAATATATAGTGAATAACCCAATTGCATTCAAAGAAATGCTCACCCCATCACTTCATGGGAAATAGATGGGGAAACAGTGGAAACAGGGGCTGACTTTATTTTTTTGGGATCCAAAATCACTGGAGATGGTGACTGCAGCCATGAAATAAAAAGATGCTTACTCCTTGGAAGAAAAGTTATGTCCTACCTAGATAGCATGTTGAAAAGCAGAGACCTTACTTTGCCAACGAAGGTCTGTCTAGTCAAGGCTATGGTTTTTCCAGTGGTCATGTATGGATGTGAGAGTTGGACTGTGAAGAAGGCTGAGTGCTGAAGAATTGATGCTTTTGAACTGTGGTGTTGGAGAAGACGCTTGAGAGTCCCTTGGACTGCAAGGAGATCCAACCAGTCCATTCTGAAGGAAATCAGCCCTGGATTTCTTTGGAAGGACTGATGCTGAAGCTGAAACTCCAGTACTTTGGCCACCTCATGCGAAGAGTTGACTCATTGGAAAAGACTCTGATGCTGGGAGGGATTGGGGGCAGGAGGAGAAGGGGATGACAGAGGATGAGATGGCTGGATGGCATCACTGACTCGATGGATGTGAGTCTGAGTGAACTCCGGGAGTTGGTGATGGACAGGGAGGCTTGGCATGCTGCGATTCATGGGGTTGCAAAGAGTTGGACATGACTGAGTGACTGAACTGAGCTGAGGCTGCTTTTGTTTACAATGTGGGAGACCTGGGTTCAGTCCCTGGGTTGGGAAGATCCCCTGGAGAAGGAAATGGCAATCCACTCCAGTACTGTTGCCTGGAAAATCCCATGGACAGAGGAGCCTGGTAGGCTACAGTCCACGGGGTAGCAAAGAGTAGGACACGACTGAACGACTTCACTTTCACTTTCAGGCTGCTTTTGGGCTTCCCTGATAGCTCAGTTGGTAAAGAATCCACCTGCAATGCAGGAGACCCTGGTTCAATTGCTGGATTGAGGAAATCTGCTAGAGAAGGGATAGGCTACCCATTCCAGTATTCTTGGGCTTCCCTTGTGGCTCAGCTGGTAAAGAATCCGCCTGCAATGCAGGAGACCTGGGTTCGATCTCTGGGTTGGGAAGATCCCCTGGAAAAGGGAAAGGCTACCCAGTCCAGTATTCTGGCCTGGAGAATCCCATGGTCTGTGTTGGACACGACTGAGTGACTTTCACTTTCAGGCTGCTTTGGGGACTTTCCCAGTGGCTCAGCTGTATGGAATCTGCCTGCACTACAGGAGGTGCAGGTTTGATCCCTGGGCCAGGAAGATCCCCTGGAGAAGAAAATAGCAACTACTCCAGTTTTCTAGCTTGAGACATCCCATAGACAGAGGAGCCTGGCAGGCTACAGTCCATGGAATCAGAAAGAGTCAGTCATGACTGAGCACACACACATGCAGGCTACTTTTCATGTGTTGTTCAGTTGATTAAAAGATGAAATCTTATAGTTCCTTTCAAAGGGAAACAATCTTTCCTTTTAAATCTGACGCACACAAAAAAGTTATTAATCTAAGTCACAGTATCATTACTGAGCAAGAACCTCCTGTGACAGGTGACTGAAGAGGCAAGAAAAGCAGTTTCAGAATCGCAGAGCAGCTCCTGAGAGCTGAAATTTGGTAGCAGGAAAATTTGGTTATTGCTGTTGCTGTTCAGTTGCTAGGTCATGTCAGACTCTTTGCGACCCCATGGAAAATGGGAAGTGGTAAAGGGAAATGTTTTTTTAATTCACTTAATTTTGAACAATGATTCATTCTTTCTTGCAGGGAAATATTTCCCCTGTAGAGAAACTTGTAGCAAGGGAGTCCACTTGTGCAGTACATGGTTGTTGCAATCAGTATCCTAGTATGCACAGGTTTACCATTCTTTTTCGGATATTAACAAGACATTTATTGTTATGTATGAATAACAGAGGTTGGCCTGTAACTTTGTGGCAGTTTTCAAATACAGTTGGATAAAATACATAACAATACATAAAATATACAACAATAAAAGTAGGTAAGGAGATGAAAATAGATTATTATGGGAAGGAAGGGAAAAAAGAGAAAAGATCAGTCTAGTTTAGACTTGCCTTAATTACAGCCTATATGCACTGAAATGTGGTAATTTGATCCAGGTTGATTAATAGGATAATCCTCTTTTTGTACTAGTAAATAGCCCCAAATTATCTTTTGTATGAATTATGTTACAAGAAATGTGTAATTCTATCAGAAAAATTGGTTTAAAAAAAAGAGAGAGATTTTTAAAGATAGTATTTGTAAAAAAAAGAACACCATGGGTTTTTTTTTTTTTTTTGAGGTTTGTACAAACCCTAAGCACTTTTTAAAAAATTACAGATTTATTTTCTTGACTGTATAAGTAATATGTGTATGGTGTAGAAAGTAAAAAGAAGAAACTAAAAATTATGCATAAGGTCAAAACCAAAGATAACCACTGTAAAATTTCTACAACAGTCATTCTCTCTGTGTGTCTTTCTAGACATGTGTGTGTGTGTTTGTGTGTGTGTGTGCAATCTGGCTCACAGAAAAAGATCTATTTTAAGATCAGTAGTTCAAACCATGCTGTATATCACCAACATTTTCCCAGATAATTAAGAATTTTCATTAAACTTTGTAGATGCTCTTTTATTTTGGTTATTTTTCAGTATACTATATTCTCCCCCTCAACTTTAGTTTAAAAGATAAAACACTCATGGCATTTAAAAAGATTTTTGAAATAAAAATTATTCATAGTCCTGTTATCCTAGTATATTTATTTTCCTCCTCTTTCCTTATAAAGCAGGAATTACTTTATTTCCTAATACATAATCACTACCTCTCAGGTTGACCACAGAACTTTCTTCAGAGAAGACTAGCCTCTGATCACTGAACCTAGAGAAAGTCTGTGAAGCCAAAAATTAAAAAAAAAAAATTTTTTTTAAGAAAGGGTATCTTATGGTGAAAAGTGAAAGTCACTTAGTCGTGTCACTTTGTCACTTTGTCAAGACCCCTTGGACTGTATAGCCCACCAGGCTCCTCTGTTCATGGAATTTCCAGGCAAAAATACTGGAGTGGGTAGCCATTCCGTTTTCCAGAGGAACGTCCTAACTCAGGGATCAAAGCTGGGTCTCCTGTGTTGCAGGCAGATCTTTACTGTCTGAGCCACCAAGGAAGCTGGTAGTGTTTCTCAAAGTTTGGACCAGCAGCGGCATCACTTAAGGAGTTGTCAGAAATGCACATTCCCAAACTCCACCCAATCTACTGAATGAGAAGCTGGGGATGGAGGAAGGTGGAAAGCAGCAATCTGTGTGTTTTTCTTTTTTTATTACAAGCCATGCAGGCAATTCTAATGCTCACTAAAGTTTGACAACCACATCCTATGGGATCAACAATCTGCAAAACATCCTTTGGGAAACAATTTGCAAAATTGCCTTTTCTGATGAGTTTCTCTATTTCCTGGAAGGAAGAGGTAAATTGCTGGCTGACTCTGTTCCCTGTAGGGTAAAATAAGGATATTAGCTGCCTCCCAAGGATAGAGATTAAATATAATAATTAGCAAAAGTGTTTTGTAAACTATGAAGCGGTGAAGTGATATACAGACATTATTCTTATAGTGACCTCGAGTGTAAGCGGAAAGATTTATATTACTGAGCTGTGGGGAAAGCCACATGGAATGTGGACACAGATGGCTCTCAGTTCTCACATAGTCAACTTTTATACAACCCAATTTTCACACATGACACATGCCACCCCTAAAATGCCTTTCCCACAGCAAATCTGGAATTTCCTACCCTCGCAGTTTAATGAGCAATTTGAGGTATCCCATGGCTGCGCCACCTGCCAGCCCACAAGGCTGCTTTGGCAGGCTCACATCTTTTCTATTTCCCAGTTTTTGTGCCTATTTTATTGTATCTAGCTAAATTGTTATTTACAAAGAAAACAAGAGAGAAACAGTAAGAGACACAGTCCCCAGCCATGTCTAGTTCCTATTAAATTTCTTTGGCAGCCTCAGGCTGTGATTCTACGTATTTTTGTTTTATGCACATGATAACCTCTCAAATGCTCCTAGCTACACAAATTCATATTTTTCCAAGCCTTTCTCTGCTCACTAAGTTAGCTTTGCTGCCTCTGGTCTCTTTGCTTCTTCTTAGCCCCGATGCTGGTGATCTGCGCTTACCTGGTCATACCTAGCTGTCTGTTCATATTCTTCTGGTTACCTGCTACGGGCTGCCTCTGCAGCAACTCAGATTCATTTTCCCCAGCAGGCTTCGTCCCTAAAAGGAAGAGTGGCTGTGGTCTTCCTATAGGCGCACAGGGCTCTGACGAATAGACTCCACTTTAGGGACCTATCGTGGGGCAGATGGGCAGGCTAAAACCCCTCACCCTCTTCACCACCACCTCCTCCCTCATTGCCAGAGAAGAAGGGCTTTACTCTGGCACTGGAAGATGTCAATGAAATTTTCACCTAAGCAAAGATGACTTAATTTTTTTTATTTCTTCTGAGTCCACTTTGTAATTTTCAATTTATCTCTCTCAGCCCTCTACAGCCACATATCCTATTCTTCCCCAGTAGGAAGTTCCCACCATCTGCAGGGCTGTTCTACAGGGACTTTAACTCAGGGTCTAAGGCTGCTGCTGCTGGCTGGCTATGCAGTGGTGGTGGTGATGGGGTAGGGGCGGTCAGGGACATGACTAGCTTTGCTGCTCTGGATGCAGGTCTGTAATTAACTATCCAGGTAATTAATTATTCAAATTAGCTTGTGATTAATTATCCAGGCAATTAATTATTTCAAGGCCCCTTACTGCCCTTAACTTATAGTCACCCTTACTCTGAGCTGGGAGTTTCTATCAATCTTATCTTTCTTTCTGAGCTAATCTATTTTTAATAGATTTCTTTATAAAAGTAGTTCTCCAAATATAATACCTGAACCATCAGCATCAATAGTTCAGTTCAGTTCAGTTCAGTTGCTCAGTCGTGTCCGATTCTTTGCGACCCCATGAATCGTAGCACGCCAGGCCTCCCTGTCCATCACCAACTCCCGGAGTTCACTCAGACTCACGTCCATCGAGTCAGTGATGCCATCCAGCCATCTCATCCTCGGTCGTCCCCTTCTCCTCCTGCCCCCAATCCCTCCCAGCATCAGAGTCTTTTCCAATGAGTCAACTCTTCCTATGAGGTGGCCAGAGTACTGGAGTTTCAGCTTCAGCTTCATTCCTTCCAAAGAAATCCCAGGGTTGATCTCCTTAGGCATCAGTAGAACTTGTCAGAAATGCAAATTGTTTATGCACAATACTGCTGATGAGAAATAGATTGTTTCTAAATTTTTGACTATTATAAATACAGCTGCTGTGAAATTCTTGTACAGGTATTTCTGTGGATATATTTTCATTTCTATTGGTTAAATGCCTAGAAGTAGAATTGTAAGACAAAACCAATCTGATGAGATCCTCAAATTCTTCCTAACCATGATCTACCAACAGTACAGTGTTATGGATTAATTCTCTTTATGGTTGCCAGATAAACATGATAAATCCAAAATATTACATTTGGGATGCATTTATACTAAAAAATTATTCATTGTTTACCTGAAATATTTTAGTGGGTATCCTTTTTTGTTGTTTTGGGTTTTTCCTTTGCTAAATGTGCCAACCCTAATTATTTTTTATTATCATTTATGTTATTTTAAGGGGTTCTGAGGGTGGGAGAAACAAGATTAATTTGTATAATCATTCCACCATCTTAATCCAAGGTAAAAATTTGATGGAAACTAAATAGCCTGATAATCCACTTATCAGTTGCCTCATTTCTCTGCAAAACACCCTGCCCAAGTCAGTGAAAAATTGTCATCAGAAAGTCTTCCTTCCTAAAGGAGGGAGAAAATTTCTTCTAAAGATATATTTCAGAAAAATATTAAATATACAGCATCACATATATTTAATAACATGAACTATAATAGCATTAATTATTATCAATGAACTAAAGTCATCTGATGTATAACTTCTAGCTGTGTGTCTTTAAGCAAATTACTTCTTTGTGCTTTGATTTTCCTCCTCTATGAAATGGATCTAACAAGGAAACGTAGTAGGAATATTAGGAGGGGTAAACAAGACACACTGTAAAGTATTTAGCTTAGTATCTGATACATGGAAATCATCAATAAAAGCTATATTTCAAAGTAAAAAAAAAAAGAAAGTCTTCCTTCCTAACCCTAATCCAATATCTTATGTCCGCAAAATATCATTTCAAATAGTTTCAGAGCAGAACTTGAGATAAGAAATTACTTTAGGTAAGAAGTTTAATTGTCTGTATGTAATGTTTGATTTGCATTTTGACCATTTTAAATAATCACATATATATGTTGTTGAACACTCTGGTTTCTATTTTTAGGCCAAGATTAAACCATTGATAAAATATTCTGGGGACTTTATAATATTTTTGGTTCTTGGGGATAAAATTCCTCACATAACATATAAGGCCATTGCTTGATTTTTAAACATTAAATTTTTCATATACGTTTCCAGAAACTCATTAAACACAAAAATTGACCCTGCCTCTACAAAGACATAATGGGCAGAAGAACATTTTGGGCATAACCACGAGACTCTTCAGCTAGAAAAATAAATATCTAAGTGTTTTATTAGTTTTTGGCAAGCTTAACCAACTTTGTTACCTAGTGGTAAATTTTTACTAGATTAAGTGTCCTGGTGTAGTTAGTTCTATCTTAGCAGTTATAGATGTTATGAGACTATTATCCGTTCTGCCCATGAACATTTTGGACTTGCATTTCCTCGTCCTGTAATTTTTAAGCTGCGGCTCCTTCCTCCCCACTGTTTTGGTACACTCTCTCGTGGTGAGTTGGTGGCAGGACACCACCCTGGCTTTGAGGTTTCTGGCAGAACATCATTCTTGTGGGGCTGTGGTTGCTACTAAGTTATTGCTGAGGAATCATGTCTGAGGCCTCTCCCCAGTTTGGGTTTTGCCTGCGCATTAAACACTGTTAGTGCTTTTAGTCCCTACACTGTTCCTATTTGAATCAAATGGAAACTCCTGTGAAACAGGATTTCCGGAGATGGCGGGGAAAGACCCAGGTCCAATGAGGCCCAGGTGGCTCTGCACAGATTGGATTCACTTCTGTTTTATTCAGCCATTCTCTAGAGAAGCAAAAGAAATTCTGCTTCTAAATATTTTTTTTTGTATCTGGTAGAAACATTAATGATAACAATAATAATAATTAATATTTCCCATATTCCCGCTTAAGTCCCAGTCTATGAATTTAACATGTGCTTCTTGCTTGATTAAAGTAATAATCAACCAGTATAATTTAGCAAGCCCCATCTATAAGCTGAGTGCTTTATATACATTTTTCAGTCTTCACAGCAGCTTCTTGAGAGCGGTATTTAAAAACCAGGAAATTGACAAGAAGCATGTCCGACTTGGGACACGGAGGGGAAGGGAGGGCGGGACCAGCTGGGAGAGTAACACTGATGGACACACACCACTGTGTGCAAAATAGACAGCTGCTGGGAAGCCTCTGTCCCGCACAGAGAGTGTTCCGTGTTCCGTGACGACCCAGAGGGGTGGCTGGGGCAGGGCTTGGGAGGGCGGCTCCAGAAGGAGGGGATACATACAGCTGACTCACTTTTTTGTACAGCAGAAACTAACATAACACTGTAAAGCAATTATACTCCAATTGAAAAAAAAAAAAAAACAGCATGTCCAAGATTGTGTGCACTTGTGCATGCAAGTGCGTGCATGTGTGTGTGTGCTCAGTTGTGTCTGACTCTTGCAACCACATGGACTGTAGTCTGCCAGCCTTCTCTGTCCATGGGATTCTCCAGGCAAGAATACTGGAGTGAGTTGCCATTCCTTCCTCCAGGGGGTCTTCCCCATCCAGGGATTGAACCAGTGTCTCTTGCTTCTCCTGCATAGATAGGCTGGCAGATTCTTTACTGCTGCACCACCCGGGAAGCCCATGTCCAAGATTAGACAGGTGGTAAATCACAGAATTGAGATTTAAATCCAGACCCTCAACCCTTCTTCATGTAATGCAGTTGAATCCATTTCATTCTTTAAAAAAGGATATGGTAACTTATTTACCTTTGACAAGAACTCCTGCGGGAAGAAAAAACACTCTTGTCTCCATGATGTTAAAGGTAAGGAAAATGAGATATAAGAAGTTGAATAGCTTGCCCCACTTCACACAGTAATGGTATAGTTAGCCCACAGTCCCCACTTTCTGGCCATTTACAGCAATACCTTTTCCATGATCCACCCACACGGTGACTGGGTGAGGTTACATACAGTTAAATCCGTCCACTCCAAGCAAACCTTAAGAGGGCCATCATCCTTGAATTCTTAGTTCCAACATAATCATTGTTTGTACCTAGGCTAATCATGGTGAGAAAAAGAGGCTGTTGTTAAGTATCTAAGAACCCAGAGAACCTTAGTTTGCGCCAACGAACATTGATTTTTTTAAAGATAGAGTCCTCTGCGGTTTTTACACTCCAAACCACACTTTCTAATAAAAATGATCTTCTGCAACAAGTTCCAGAGTAAGTGCCAGGCCTGGATCCCAGGGCACGAGTTCTACGGGAGGGTGTCGCCTACCATCCACCGGAAATTTGGCAAGTTGTTTAGACAGCTGTCTCCACCAAGCTGCCTTTGATGGCCAAGCCAGAGAAGCGTCTCTGCACCAGCTGACCTTCCCTCCTCACCTCTGCAGGGCTCTCTCTTCATTACCCGAATCCCCCAGGTCAGAGCTCTCTGCCCAAATGCTGCTCCTTGCCAAGAAGATACACTGACTCAAATAATGATAAATATGCCGATCATTTTTCTGGGTGAATCAATGCTGTGTCACCTCAGGTCTCTACAAAATGTCCTCCAACTGCTTGACAGCCCTATCCACTTACAGAGTTCTTAAAACCTAGATGCAGGTTGAGCCTAGATTCTAATTTCAAATCTCCGTTGGCTTGCACTTGGGGTATGTCCTGTCTTCCATCTCCAGCTGGCCCACTCTCATGCCCTTTCCTCTGGAATGAAGACTTCCCCACATTCATCTCCACATTCCTCACACTTAGGCGCGTGGAATTTATAGCTTGCTAACTCAGCCTTGCCTCAAAGAGCAGGCAAAAGGGAATTGGGCTCAGGGTTTCCCTGCTAGGAAGGAAACAGTCAAAGCTCCAGTTTATTAACTTTCTCTCTAATTTTTCCTCCTTCCCTTTTTTTCAATATCTTAAAAAAATATATTTTATTAAAGGATAGTTGGTTCATTTTATTTAAAAAAAAAAAGACTTAATTTTGTATTCTGCCTTCCCTTTTTGAAAAACTTGCCTTTTAGACGTCTCTGCTTAACTTTTTTAACACTCAGCACTTGATCAGAGCCTGGTTAAGGTTCAGCAAAAAAAGAAAAAGAAAGAAACTTTTTCAATCAAATTAATTCCCTACTTCAAGCTACTCTCCAGCAGTCCAATGGGACGTATTTTTGAAAGATGCATTAACTCTTTTACGCCACCAGAGTATGTTCCCTGGTGGCTCAGACGGTAAAGAATCTGCCTGCAATGTAGGAGACCTGGGTTCGATCCTTGAGTTGGGAAGATCCCCTGGAAAAGGGAATGACAACCCACTCCAGGGTTTTTGCCTGGAGAATTCCATGGACAGAGGAGCCTGGCAGGCTACGTCCATGGTGTTGTAAAGAGTCGGACCCGACTGAGTGACTAACACTTTCACTTCCAAGGTATCATCTGTGAAATCACTGCCTATCAAATGACCTGTAAAATTATGTGAACTTCTGTCCATTGCACTAAACTGTAGTGTGGCTGCAACTGAGATGCATTCATCTCAGGATGAACCTGAGAACTTTTTAGAGTTCTTAAAAATGACATACACGAAGAGAAGACCTCATCAAGTCAGTGGCCCCTCAGCCATTTCCTGTTTTACAGAAAGCAGACACCGGGCCTCACTTTCTCATTCATTTAACAAATACTCTTTGTGTCCCTGCTCAGAGCTAAGTATGAGTTGGGTGTGGAGGGTATATTGGATAAACACAAAATAACAAAAATCTGCCTCCAAGTGTCCCAAAGCCTGAAAAGGGCTCCAAGCCTCAAATCGCATTTCTATTTCTGGTGGCTTGACCCATCCTGAGCAGCTCCTGGAAACATATTGCCCCTCTCTTCTCACTTAATCCCTCACCCCTGTGACAGTGAGGTGGAAATAGAGACAGACCAGGTGTAAATTCCCCTTCCTTCCTAGAGTTCGTCATATCTTGACCTCTAGCCATCTCAGTTACCTTGTTCATAAAATAGTAGGTAATATTTAACGTCCACTTTGCAGGGTTGTTGAAATGATTGAGAATAATATAAGTAAAGTACCTGGCACTTAGTGATTGCTTGATAACCAATGGTGGCTATTTTAATAGGAAATGGGAGGTGATACAGTAGTTCCAATAAGTACCTGTAGCTGTTGCTATGGTAGCTCTTGGTCTTCAGGCCAAAACTCAAAGGGCTGATATATCAAGAGGGTTAATGGACATGCCCACTCCAGCACTCTTGCCTGGAAAATCCCGTGGACAGAGGAGCCTGGTGGGCCTCAGTCCATGGGGTCGCTAAGAGTTGGACACGACTGAGCGACTTCACTTTCACTTTTCACTTTCATGCATTGGAGAAGGAAATGGCAACCCACTCCAGTGTTCTTGCCTGGAGAATCCCAGGGATGGGGGAGCCTCATGGGCTGCCGTCTATGGGGTCGCACAGAGTCGGACATGACTGAAGTGACTTAGCAGCAGCAGCAGCAATGGACATGGGGGATTATTTTCCCTGGCACCTTTCTCATCCTGTATTATGCAAACCTTGTTTGTGCAAACCTTTCTGTTCTGTCCTAAAGAGCTCCGGGGTGTGTCTGCTCCTCAGGCTGGCCAAGTTTTACCTGCTGAAGCTTCCTGTGCAGCCAGGGGTCACAAGCAGTTGGCAAAATCAAGTCAGCCAGCTGCTGGGAAGTGATACTTCTGAAGGAAATCCTTGATCAGTCCTGCAAGGGGGTTGCAAACTGCAGCCTGGATTAACCCAGGCTCTTGCCCAGTGCCTCAGCTGCTCGTCCCCTCTCCGCCGGGCAGCTGGGTGGGAACTCCTGGATGGCCACTCCCCAGCACCCAGGATGGCCAGAGGGGACAGCAGGGATTCCTCATTGGTGCGTGCTCTCGTTCTCAGAAAAGGGATTAAGCGTGCCCTGACTCTTCCATCAGACTTTCCAGGGGAGTGAAGTGGGAGAGAAAACGGACCTGAAAAGTCTGTTCCCTCAATGCGCCCCCAAATCCCTGCAATCTGCTCCATTCGACCTTCAAACACCAGATCTGGGCCAGCAACAGACTGGCATCAAACATATCTGTGCTCTTGGTAAAATGAGGTAAAAATATTGCCAAGTTCAATGGGTTTATAAGAACTAACCAGGCTTCCTAGGTGGCACAGTGGTAAAGAATCTGCCCACTAATGCAGCAGGTGCAAGAGACGCAGGTTCGATCCCTGGTTTGAAAAGATCCCCTGCAGTAGGAAATGGCAACCCGCTCCAGTATTCTTTTCTGGAAAACTCCATGGATAGAGGAGCCTGGGGCTACAGTCCATGGGATTGCAAAGAGCTGGACATGACCTAGTGCACGCACACACGCATAAATGAGAGATCACAGGTGAAAGCACCTTCCCCAATGGCCTGGCACATGGTAATTACACAATACATGCTAGCTCTCCATTTTCCTTAATAATTTTGTAAGGTGGTATTGGGCTTCCCTGGTGGCTCAGAGGTTAAAGCGTCTGCCTCCAATGCGGGAGACCCAGGTTCAATCCCTGGGTCGGGAAGATCCCCTGGAGAAGGAAATGGCAATCCACTCCAGTATTCTTGCCTGGAGAATCCCATGGACGGAGAAGCCTAGTAGGTTACAGTTCACGGGGTCGCAAAGAGTCGGACACGACTGAGCGACTGACACGACACGAAGGTGGTATTGAATAGTATGAGGAAAACAAACCCTTAAGTCTCTGTCAGAACCCTCTCATTGTAGGTGATCAAAATCTGACTCAAACTAGATCAGGGAAAAAAAGAATCCGTCGGTTCATGGAACTAACAGGCATCACTAGAGGGGAGGCTCAAATGAAGTCTTCAGGGCTCTGTTTCTCTTTCTCCATCCTTAGCTGGCTCTGCTTGGCTCTGATTCTCTGTGCTGTGGTTCTCATACTATCACAGGATTCCTCCACGCGGAAAGGAAGACAGCCATGGGAATCGGGATTCAAAAGGATGAGCCACACAGTTCCTCCCAGTGTTCGTGTATTAAATCTCACGGCAGGGCTTTGATCTCTGTGGGTCACATGCTCATCTCTTAGACCAAGAGTCAACAAGCTATGACCCATGGGCCAAAGCCAGCCTGTCTCCTGCTTTTGGACTGTAGATGAGTTAAGTAGTTTCATCATTTTTAAATGGTTGGGGGAAAAAGGAAGATAATATTTTGTAACACATCTGAAAATTGTATCAACTCAAATTTCAGTGTCCATAAATTTCAATTTTATTGGACACACCACACCCATACATTTATGGACTGTGTTTTCTGCTATCACAGTACATTTGAGTAGTGGCGTCACGGATCTTATATCTTACAAAGCCTAAAATATTTCTATTGGTTCTTTACAGAAAAATCGTGCTGACCATGCCCTGGGTCCATCATGGGCAACACAAAGATAAGACACTCTGATTGGCCAGACCTAAGTCACGTGCACACCCCGGTAGCTTGGAGACGGAGTATGGCGGTTGCTCTCGCAAAACAGTGGAGGGCAGGATGGTTTGCCCAGGAAAGAATGGTACTGGGGAAAGAAATGATAGGTATCCGTAACAGAGTAAGATCAATATAAGTTTGGAAATCTTTTCCTTAACTCCTTAGAACTTTACTTTTGTTATTGCTGTTCTCTAGAGTGAGGCAGATAAGCTTTGCCCTTCGGGAGGGTAGGGATGTTGAGTAACACTCATTGAGCGTTGACTCTGGGCTTATACTAGCTACTTATGTTATCTCACTGAGTAAAACCAACGCTTACATAGATTCCCCAGAGTTATATGATGAAGCAGATACAGGGCCTGGATGAGAACCCAGATCTAACTAGAAGGCGCAGGCAGACGACTATACTACGAAACTGCCCTGCCTCCCACTCAAGAGGAGATAAAACGTCAAATAGGTTGAGCAGAGAGCCTGATATATTGTGAGTACTCAATTAAGGTTAATTTTTTTTCTCCCCTTTTCCTGGCTTCTCCCATTCACATTATGGAGATATAAATGAGCAGGGGGTGGGGGTACTTCTCTGGTGGTCCAGTGGCTAAGACTTTGCACTCCCAATGCAGGGGGCCCGGGTTTCATCCCTGGTCAGGGGCCTAGATCCCACATGCCACAACTAAGAGTTTGCATGCCACAACCAAGATCAAAGATCCTGCATGCCACAGCTAAGACTCGGTACAGCCAAATAAATGAAAAGAAAATACAAAAAAAAAAAAAAGAAAAGAAGCAAGGAATCCACATGTACCATTCAGGAGTCCTGTTGCCTCAAGTCTTTAAAGTTAACAAAAAAATACCCCAAACAACGCCCCCCCCACAAAACTCCCTTTAACCAGTCTTGCTGTCAAAAAGGTAGAGTAAAAATAGTCAAAGTTCAGAGAAGGGCAGTGAAAATCATTTGTGGCATGCATGGCAGAAGAGCATGGCATGAGAAGAGGAATTCCAAACGTTGGGATCATTTCATTTGAAAAGGAAGGCTCCCAGAGACGCAGTGTTTACAGTACAATAAGCTGACGACAGGTATAGGAAAGGCTAATCAGGATCTGGTATTTACTTTCCCCCCCAAATACAAGAACCAGACTGTTTCACACATTGTGTAAAAGCCATGTCACCTTCCACTTTGGAACACTATCAAAGTGAGCTTTACCCTCCCTTCCTACGGACGGAGGTGCCAAACCACACCTCCAGCTCCGATCAGTACACAAGACACTGCACTTTACACGTAGTATTCAGAATCTGGAGGTTTAAGCTGGAAGGTGTGTTGGGGCCATGCAGTCTGGCCTCTTATGTTAGAGATAAAGCTGAAGCCCAGTTAGATAACATGGTTTGTTCGAATTTGCACAGTGAGCTCACGGCACACCTAGATTTAACTTGGCCTTTGGGTCAGAGAAACTGGACTGAGATCCTGGCTAAGGACCTGGCTAAGGTCATTTAAATGACCTTTCTGAGACCCAGTATCCCCATTTTAAACAATTTCTAACATAGTTGAAGAATCGAATAATAAAAGTGACCTAATTCTCCGTTCAGTGTATTGTGTACTGGTGCTTGATTCTCAGTTCAGTGTTTTTTCTCGAAGTCATTCTGCTCCTTGGATCGCCCTACATAGGAAAAAAGGGTAATTGCTGGATTGTTCAAAAAAAAAAAAAATTGGAAGATGCAACATCCACTCCCTCTCTTTACTTCCCCTCACCAACAATAAAGGACAAACTTCAAAAGAAACAAACTTGAAAATGGTGAACGCTGGACCCAGAGACCTTTCCCGGAGTGGAACCCCGTGGTCAGATACTAGCCGGAGCAATCCTTGAACAGCTTGGTTGCCATCCAAGTCTGTTTTCAGTCGGGAATAAAGTTCATGTTTTGGAGGCAGTATCCTTGACTTTTTTATCCTGTTATTCACATATTTCCTAATAATCTTCGGCATTTACACACTCAAGAGACCTTGAAGGAAAAGGATGCAGGACTCCAGTCTTTTTTCCTTCCTTTTACTAATGAATAGATGTTTTCTTTCTGAATTCACTGGCCCTATCACCCTATTTTTTTTTTTCACATTCATGTAACCTTTCAAGACAGAGGTCAAATAGCAAATGGAAAACTGTAAGTTACCAAATTTGGAGGTGGATTTAATGCTATGAGTGTCTTTTCCACATGAGAAATCTGAGTAGAGGGGAATTGACATTTTAGCCAATATATACGTAATGCATAAATTAGTTGGAATAAATGTGGGTGTTTCTGGTGCCACCTGTTGGTCACACTGGAAGACTGAACTGTATGCGGTATTGTTGGGCATGTAATGGAATTCGCCGTAGCTGTCACAGTTATGTTTTCCAGCAGGCTGGCTGAACGTTGAAATAGGCTGACTGTTGCTTGAACACCATCTTTATTGCAGCTCCTTGGATGTGCAGGACTATTTTGCTCTTGGTTTTTGCCTTGCTTTCTTCACCAATTAAATGTGTAGCTAGGAAGATATAATGAGGCAAAATCTCTGGGAACGCTGAGATTAATGAACCAGTACTCTGATTCGAATGATTTTGTGTCTTGTGACTCAGAACTGGTTTTGGTGCCCTGCCCAGGCCCTTTTTACCAGCCAGCACACCCAGGCTCTTTCCCCGAGCTGCTGGGACAGTTGGCCGGTGTAATTCACAGATACTCCCTTCTCTGGACAAATGCCCATGGCTTAGAGGGAGCCCCCTGGAGCAAATGGTAGCCACTTCAACCAGGTAGCTACGTGCACAGGCACATAGACACGTGGCCTCCATGGCCTGTGGCCCCAAACTGACCATCATGGGGGTCCACAGGGCCAACCCTCCTAACTTTAAGGCAAGATGACCCCCGTGGTGCAGGCTGCGCTCCGGAGGTCTCCACGGGATCAAGCAGAAGCTTGACTCCAGCTGAAGCCAAATTCTTGTTCAGCCCTTTTCCTCCATCAGGACTGCTTCTCTCCTTCTCCTTGAACACAATAAATCTCTTGAAACCAATCCATCTCAGGCTCTGCTTCTAAGGAACCTGACCTAAAGCAAGAACTATCCCATGGAAAAATGTACGTTTGTAACGATAAAAATCCACGAGAGCGAAATAGCCCTTTGTGTCTGTGCATGTGGTTTTCCCAACATGCTTGGGAAGCGATGCTAAACAGAGCAGGCTTTCTCCATAGGCGGTGAAGCCCCAGCGGAAGGACAGCTGCCGTGGTACTGCACCATGGGGCCAAAGACCTGGGTGATGATATGAAATATATCCTCCCAATGGCATCATGCCTGCATTTTCTGAGAAATGCCTTTAGTTTCAAAATAGTACGTCCATGCTGGCCTTAGACCTAGTGCTCCCAGGAGCAATGAAAAATGGCCCAGAATTGGAAGACGTGAGGCTTTACACATTTCTAGATCTGCTGAAGGAGCCAGGCCTTTTTGGTTTGTGCCAAAGGAAAACCTTGGGGGAAGGAAAAAACTCTGCCAGAGGACAATTTTGGGAATCTCATAAGAATCGTTGGTTGATTTAATTGGGTTTGGGTTGCAGAGATTCCAGCTGCTTCTCCAGCAGTGGCAATGCCGAGTCAGAAGTGGGGGTTCTGGGGCTAGTCAGGCCTGGGTTTGACTTCTCCTCCAACTTATTAACTCAATTTCCTCATCTACAGAATAGGGCCCACAATATTGATCTCCTCAAATTATGGGAAGGTTAGATATAGTGTCAGTTAGCACCTGGTAGGGCTTCCCTCATAGCTCAGTTGGTAAAGAATCTGCCTGCAATGCAAGAGATCCTGGTTCAATTCCTGGGTCGAGAAGATGGATACTGGTCAGCAAATAAAGGGCAGCTCCTTTTTTTCTACTCAGGTTGTAGCATCTGGGGACTCATTTTGTGGTCCAGTGGCTAAGACTCTGGGCTCCCAATGCAGGGAGCCCAGCTTCGATCCCTGGTCAAGGAACTAAATCCTACATGCCACAGCTAAGAGTTCATATGGCTCAACTGAAGATCCTGCATGCTGCAACTAAGACCCAGCACAGCCAGATAAAGGAATACAAATTAAAAAAAAAAAAGCTGTGGTATCTACTGATCAATCTAGCCTCTGTCACCAATAAAGGCAATATTTTTAGCTTATTTCTTTATTTACTCAACTTGTTTTGAACCTAGTTGGAAATAAGGATGCTGTTTATTTAGGGCCTTATTAGGAACCCCTCCCCCCCAAAAAAGCTATTTTACTTTTTAAGAATTAACCCTCAGGTGGCTAAGATCATCACTTGGAGAAAGCCAAGGGTAGAGCTTCCCTGGTGACTCAGTCAGTAAAGAATCCATCTGCAATGCAGGAGACCTAGGTCCGATCCACAGGTTGGGAAGATCCCCTGGAGAAGGAAATGGCAACCCACGCCAACATTCTTGCCTGGGAAATCCCAGGGATAGAGGGGCCTGGCAGGTTACAGTCCATGGGGTTGCAAGAGTCAGACATGACTTAGCAAGAAAATCACCACCAGGATCTCATGTAATGAAAGGCCATCCTGTACAGTTGAGAAGATTGTATACGATGTTCAAAGGCAGCCCACTGTGGGCAGGGGAGTCTAAAACCTAGCCTTTTCTTCTCTCACCAAGCCAGAAGCCATCGAGGAGGGTCCACCTAGAGGGGATAATTTACTAATTCTCACAGGAAATGGGCTGGAAGCTGACCTGACATTGTTCATACCCTTTGTTGAAGGTCAAGGTCCCTCTCATGGGTGGAAGGGACCATAAGCACCTCCTGAAGAGAATCCCAGAGCATCGTACTCTCCAGACCTACCTCTCCCACCTGTATGCCCTGCATGCACAGATAAAGCCTAACAATGACAGTTTATTTTTTACTTTGTTATTTAATTGGAGAATAATTGATTTATAACATTGTGTTGATTTCTGCCATACATCAACACGAATCAGCCATAGGCAAGGATATGTCCCTTCCCTCTAGACCCTCCCTCCCATCTCCCACCCCATCCCGCCCCTCTAGGTTATCAGGGAGCACAGGGTTGAGCTCCCTGCGTCATACAAACTCCCACCAGTGATCTATTTTACTTACGGTAATGTATATGTTTCCAAGCTACTCTCTCAATCTGTCCTGCCTTTTGCTCCCCCCACTGGGTCCAGAAGTCCATTCTCTATGTCTTCAGTTCCATTGCTGCCCTGCAAATAGGTTCATCAGTACCGTCTTTCTAGATTCCAGATATTTGCGTTAATATAGGATATTTGCTTTTCTGACTTACTTCACTCTGTATAATAGACCCTATTTTACGGAGACTACTAAACAGTGACCTTTTAGGCCACAGTAATTAGCTGGCGGGACCATCTCAAGACAGGGTGCCGAGTCCAGATGTCTCTCTATCAGTAATACTCAAGGTAAGGTCTGAAAAATTACTAAAAACATCACTTGGGGTGCTTGACAGAAGATAATATTTCTTGAGCCATACACCTGACCTTCTAGATTCAAGACTTGCTAGAGGTTGAATGAGGGAACAGCTGTCGTAATAATATTCATCATTTCCTCACAGGTTTGCTGACCATAAAGAAGGCTTTCTCGGTCAAGGGTTCCCTTCACTGACAAAGTCTACATGGGAGTCATGGTGAAGAGTTGAATGTTCCCTGGAAAGGCACTTTATCCTGGAAGAAGCCCAGAGATGCTGACAGCCATCAGCCTTCTGTCCCGATGACTCCTTTCCACTCCACACCCCACCCCAGCACATACACGAAATTACGGACTCCTCATATGGGGATCCTCTTTCTCTCTGCCTTCCCCATTTATGGTCTACCATGTATAGAAAACCTATCCTCCGACAAGCAGAAGCGACTTGGTGATGGTTATCGGTCCTTAAAATTCTTGTTTATCTTTTAGGATCGCATTTAGCATTTTATAATGCTCATCCTGAAGCCCTGGGTCACCCAAGCCCTTCTAAGCAACGTTAATTCTAAGCCTTTGGTGGAAATCCTGACGGTCACGGAATGTTCATGTGATGGGTTATAGAGTTAATGGTGCCTTCAATATAACATAGGCCTTAGATAATAGCAGCTAACATTTAAACACCTTAACATAAAGTCTGCCAATCAAAGAACCAAATCAAACCATCCTATAACCAACAACTAGGGCTTCCCCGGTGGCTCAGCAGTAAAGAATCTGCCTGCAGTGCAGGAGACACGGGTTTGATCCCTGGGTCCAGAAGATCCCCTGGAGAAGGGCATGGAAACCCACTCTAGTATTATTGCCTGGAGAATTCCAAGGACAGAGGAGCCTGGCGGGCTACAGTCCATGGAGTCACAAAGAGTCAGATACAGGTTAACCAAATGAGCACGCATGCACGCATAACCAACAACTATACCATGAGGCATACATCTAGAGTTGTGTTAATTCACTTTGCCCAATTCCTAGGCAACTACTTCCAAGTGAGCATCACTGTTACTGAAGAACAAATCCACGAAAAGATATAATCTAAGGATTCAATACCTGTACTAGGAGTTATAGCTAGAGATAAAATAAACCTGATGTCAATTTTCAAGACATTTATAATCTATGGACTTCACTGGTGATCCAGTAGTTAGGACTTGGTGCTTTCACTGCCATGGACCTGGGTCCAATCCCTGTTTGGGAAGTAAGATCCCACACTGAGGCCAATAGTAATAATAATAATAAACCCACAATCTAGTAGAATAATGCCTAAGGAGGCATTCTGTGACAAAAAGACTATACCGTTTAAGGGATTATCAGTATTAAGAGTCTTGCTCTATAATTCAGATTCTAAGAGGAGAACCAATATTTACTAACCACCATTATATTTTCACAACAATCCTACTATTTTGACTGCTGGATCACTTATTGAGTCTCCAGGTACAAGAGATAAGAAAGAAACCCAATTAAAAGGGGCTTCCGCAAGAAGAAAAATGTCTTGTCTCACTTAACCATCAATTCAAAAATAAGGACTACTGGGGCTGGTGAATTCAGTAGCTCCATTGTATCTGTAAGAACCCAGGTTCTCTTCATCTTTCTGCTCTCTCATTTTATCAGTCAGGGCTCTTCAGAAAAACAGAACCAGTAGAACAGATATACACATATCAAGGTGGGTATGGAAGCTGACTCTCCCAAGACCTGCAGGGTGTGTTCACAAGCTAGAGACCATGGTGCACTTACAGTCTGAAGTCTAGCCAGCTCAAGGCCCAGGAAGAGCCAATTGTTCAGTTCTAGCCTGAAAGCAGGAGAAAACCAATGTCCCAGATCAAAGGCAGTAAGGAGGAGGGATTTTCTCATCTTAGCAGAGAGTCAGCCTTTTCATTCTATTTAGACCTATTTTATTCTGTTTAGACTGGATGAGGTCCATCTGTGTTAGGGAGAGCAATCTGCTTTACTCAGTCTATTGATTGGAATGTTAAACTCATTCAAAAATATCCTCACAGAAACATCTAGAATAATGTTTAACCAAATGCCTGGACACCCTGTAGTCCAGTCAAATTGACCCATAAAATTAGCTGCACATTCATCTTCAGCATTTGGCCTCTCTGGGCTAGCAAAATGGCAGCAACAATTCTAGTCATCATATCCTCAAACAACATCCAAGAACTGGAGTAAGAAGAGGCAGATTGGGGCCTTCTTGGTGCTCCAATGGTTGAGAACTCACCTTCCAATGCAGGGGACGTGGGTTTGGTCCCTGGGGTGGGAACTAAGGTCCCACATGCCGAAGGGCAGCTAAATCCATGCACCACAGCTACTGAGTGCATGTGCCTGAAGGTAAGACCCCACATGCTGTAGCTAAGACCTGATGCAGCCAAATAAACACATTAAAGAAGAAGAGGCAGATCTTCTTGCTCTAATGGACCCAGGGATCAAACCCAGACAACCTGCACGGAAGGCAGATTCTTTACCGTTTGAGCCACCAGCGAATCCCCTTCTAAAAGTCAGGAAAATTGTCCACTGTGATGAGTGCCCCATGCCCCTCATTTGTAATTCCATCTCATTGGCTAGAGTTACATCACATGCCCATTCCTAAGCCACTCTCTTGCAAGGCGAGAGATTTGCCACCATGCTCTAGAGCCAGGAAAGAGCTCATCTTCCTCTGAAGCACTTAACAGTCTAACACATTGTTGTTAGAAAGGAAAAAAGTTTGGATTGGGCCAGTAGGGGTAGGCCACCTGATGCAAGAACTGATGCATTGGTAAAGACCCTGATGCTGGGAAAGATTGAGGGCAGGAGGAGAAGGGGACGACAGGGGATGAGATGGCTGGATGGCATCACCGACTCCATGGAGATGAGTTTGAGTAAACTCCGGGAGCTGGTGATGGACAGGGAGGCCTCGCTTGCTGCAGTCCATGGGGTCGCAGAGTCAGACATGTCTAAGCAACTGAAATGAACTGAGTAGGGGTAGGGGCAGGCTACTGGCAAAACAACCAACAGAGTCTGCCATTGTTTTTATTAGCCCATTTTAAAGATATGGACACTGAGACTCAGAAAGATCAAACGGATCAGCATCACATACTAGCAACCATAAAGTTACAATTTCCAATCAGATTACTTTGGATCTAATTTGCTTGCTCTATTTGTAGGTCTCTCCATGGACAGACCTAACTCTGCCCCATACTGTAACCTTAAGAAAGTGCTTTAATCCTTCCAAATCTTCTGTCACTGATAAACACACAATAGTTGTTGTGTTGTGTCTGACTCTTTGTGTCTAAGTTGTGTCTCTTTGTGACCCCTGTCAGGCTTTTCTGTCCATGGGATTCTCCAAGAATACTGAAGTGGGTTGCCATTTCCTCCTTCAGGGGATCTTCCCAATGCAGGGATCAAACCAGGATCTCCTGCCCTACAGGCAGATTCTTTACTGCTGAGTCTCTGGTGAAGCCCACCTCCTGAGGATACTATAATTCTTCCTTTTCCTTTCTCTCCTATTCCTCAGGAATAGTATTCCTGAGGATACTATAACTCTTCGTTAGCAGGGATGTCTCAGCTCACCCTTCAAGGGAGGCTCAGTCACAGAAGCAGAAATAAGGAAATCATTCAACACAGCTTTTCTGAAACACATTGAGTGGACAAGGCAGAAAGGGAGACGAGTCAACTGAGGTGGACAAGTCGCTGGCCATTCTGAAGGGCATGCAGGTGGGGCAAGTCTAGTCATCCCCGGTATAGGAATGGTCACGTGTAGCAGTGCTGCTGAGAATAAGTAGAAAGAGCCTGGTTTACAGAGCATGCTATGGCCGAGATCCCTACATAAGCAGCCTGAAGCCTTGGGTCTAAGTAATGGGTCTGCTGCTATTAACCTATAACCTGGTTTCCACAGCAATCCTAGTTTCTCCAATAAGAAGGTAGAAGGAAGACAGCACACCAGCGTGGTGGGAAGAGTCCTGGAGTCAGAGTAAAGGAGGTCTATTTTTAGCCCCATCTTGGATAAGCCATCTTCACCCACTGGGTCTCAGATTCTTTGTTTGTTGGGTTCTGCAACAGACGATCTGGAAGGTTTCTCTCAGGTCTCTGGTGACCTAACAGATGCTGTCCGCTGTTTCTTTCCATGAGTCTGAAAAGTGTTTTCTTAAAAGATGTCCCTTCTTGTTTTAGAATAGAAATGGTATAGCTTCTCGAAGGTAGAAGAGATAATGAAGAAAAACTGAGACAAGAAGGTCAAAAATTCAGCCACATTCTTGAAACTGAAAACTTGAGAGCTGTTGTAGGAAAGTCAGATAAACATACAGGCATCTATAAATTCCCAGGATGTGATAAACAAGGGATCCTTAATGTCTGTCCTATTTGGTGGAGCAATTCCAGTTAACTTATCGGTGCCCGCAGGAAGGACTCAAGAAATGGTTAATTGATTCACTTTACTATAACGACTAGGCAAGGAGCTTATCAATAGCTGATTATCAAAGGTTACTTGCAGTTCTAAAATCTGGATACATTTTGCACCCAAAGAACACTAATGGAGGCAATGAAACCTCTAAAGTAGCCTGTATGAGGATCAGGTGAACCTGTGTTGGAATAATATCAATTCTGCTATTTACTGATGGCATCACTGACTTGATGGACGTGAGTTTGAGCAAACTCCGGGAGACAGTGAAGGACAGGGAAGCCTTGTGTGCTGTCATCCATGGCATTGCAAAGAGTCAGACATGACTTGGTGACTGAACAACAATTTATTATGGGGCTCCAGGCCAGTTTTTAATCTCCGAGGCACTCTCCTCATTTGCAAAGTGGAGAAAATTATAGTGGGTACCATAGAGGTTTGTTCATTTAACAAATATTTTCTGAGTACTTTCTAGGCATCAGGGGTATAGTAACGAACAAGACATTTAAGACCCTGTCCTCATAGAAATTCTTTCTAGGTAGGCGAGAGACAACATTATTAAATAAGCCAGTAGGGACTTCCTTGGTGAAGACTCCGATGGCTAAGACTCCACCCTCCCAATGCAGGAGGGCCGGGGTTTGATCCCTGGTCAGGGAGCTAGATTCCATGTGCCACAACTAAGAGTTTGCACGTGAAGTGAGACCCACTGCGGCCAGGTAAATAAATAAATAATAATATTTTAAAATTAAAATAAATAAGCGAGTAAATAGGCAAGACAGTGACAGGCCTCCGTATGTTCTGGGAAGGAAATGAAACAGAGGAACTAGTAAGTGCCTGAAGGGAGGGGTGAGTCGGCCGGGAGGCCTCACAGAGGAAACGTTTGTCAGGAGGGAGCAGGGACGAGAGGCTGGGGGAGAGCGGCCTTCCAGGCCGAGGGGACCACGAAGCCTCCGCGGCAGCAACCAGCCGGCTGGGCTTTAGGAGCAGAAGGAAGGGGGACGTCCGAGTGAGTCCGGAGCACGCAGAGGGTGTGAACCAAGTGGAGGGGAGCAGCCCGGCGCTGTGCAGACCTGATCCGCTCTATTCCAACGGCAGTGGGGAACAACCACAGGCTTTCAGCGGGAGCGAAGAGCCAGTGGCGGAATCTGTAACGATGCCCCTGTTTCTGGGTGGAGAAGAGACTGCTGACGAGCAGGCCTGTTAGGAGAAACAGTCGTGAGTGAGCTGACAAGGGTCAGCCAGTTGGAAGTGGCGGAGACGGAGAGAGGCAATCCAGGTTTAGGATATACTCTGGAGAGCCTGTGGATCAAATGAGGTCATCTACGTAAAACAACTAGCACAGTGCTGGACGGAAGGGGCTCCATCAGGTGCTTGGGAAGAGAACAGAATCTGGGACAACCGGCCCGTCACAACTGCCTTAGTCAGAGAGGAATTTGGCAAATACTGAGGTCACAGAGCAGATTAGCAAGCTGGTTTGACCACTCTTTAAAAAAAAAAAAATTTAGATTTTTAAAAATTAATTAATTTGGTTTTGACGTCGCTGGCTCTTTGCTGCAAGGGGCCTTGCTCTAGTGGCAGCGAGGGCTGCTCTCTAGTTGCGGTGTGCGGGCTTCTCGCCGCGGTGCTTTCTCTTGCTGCAGAGCACAAGCTCTAAGGGGCATTGCTTCAGCAGCTGTGGCATGTGGGCTTAGCTGCTTTGCATGCATCATGTGGGATCTTAGTTCCCAGAGCGGGGATCAAACCCATGTCCCCTCCACTGGCAGGCAGATTCTTAACCACTGGACCACCAAGGAAGTTCCTCGACCACTCATTTTTTATGTGCTACTTGGGCAAGTCACATTGAGGACCTCAGTTTCCCCATTCAGAAATGACGAGTGGACTAGGTGACCCCTAAGGCAGCTGCCAGAGCTAACATCCTAGGAGTCATTTATACAGGATATATCAGTCAGGGTTTGACTGAAGAAGCAGAGTCAGTCTGAGTGAGGCAGAATCAAGAATTTATAATAAGCATCAGACCTTACAAAATGTAAAGGTACTGGATTGAAGGGACTGCGATCAACAAGGAAAGCTGAGCACAAAGTTTGGGAAGTCGAGGGCACACTGGAACTACAGGGACAAACTGGATCCTGTGTCTGTCTGTGCTGCTGCTGCTGCTAAGTCGCTTCAGTCGTATCCGACTCTGTGCAACCCCATAGACGGCAGCCCACCAGGCTCCCCCGTCGCTGGGATTCTCCCGGCAAGAACACTGGAGTGGGCTGCCATTGCCACTGTCTGTCTCTAGCCACCTATAATCTTGAGGGTGCAGGTGACCTGCAGAAGCCCCAGCTCTTGGCCACAGAATTTCTCACACCTGGCTTGGGACCCAGAGAAGCTGAAGGAGACAGTGCAGGTCTAGATGCCACTCCACCCAGCAAGTGAGCCAGCCATCAGGGACAACGCACGTGAACTGCTGTGGCGCCTGGTACCCAACACTGGCTTTCAGAGTTTAAAGTGCGCTTCACTTCCACCTTGCCGGTCTCGGGACAACTTCTCTTGTGGCTAACTCCAATCTGGAATCATGCAGGGAAGGGAAATGTAGTTCTACTGTAGCTAAATGGACACAGTACAAAGCTCCCAGAGTCACTCTCTGTCAACCTGGCAGTCATATACCCTTCTTTAAACCATGTGTGTGTGCTTAGTTGCTCAGTCATGTCCAACTCTTTGTGACCCCATGGACTGTAGCCCGCCAGGCTCCTCTGTCCATGGGGATTCTCTAGGCAAGAATACTGGAGTGGGTAGCCATGCCCTTCCTCAGAGGATCTTTTCAACTCAGGAATTGAACAGGGGTTTCCTGCATTGCAGGCAGATTCTTTGCCAGCTGAGCTAAAGAATTCTAAAGACAGTGGCAAAATCATCCTTTGGGTGATAGTCATTCTTTCTCTAACAGTCACACTCTCCTTTGATATTTTGTCCCTTTACTTCTGCTTTGGTTATATGATGCTGAGTAACAAACCAACCTAAACCTATAGGCATTGAGACTGAATGTTTGTGTCCTTTCAAAATTCATATGTTGATTTTTGCCATATAAGTTAATTAAAAATAAATAAGTAAAGGAAAAAAATTTGTATGTTGAAACACCAGTCCCCAATATGTTTGTATTGGAAATGGGGATTTAGGGAGGTGATTAGGCCACAAGGGTGGGGTCTCATGAATGGGATTAATGCCCTTATTAAAAAGACCCTGGAGAGTTCCCTTGTTCCTTCTGCTATGTGTGCATGCATGCTCAGTTGCTCAGTCGTGTCTGACTTTTTGCTACCCCTTGGGCTCCAGCCCACCAGGCTACTCTGTCCATGGAATTCTCCAGGCAAGAATACTGAAGTAGGTTGCCATTTCCTTCTCCAGGGGATCTTCCCAACCCAGGGATCGAACCCATGTCTCCTGCATCTCCTGCAACGGCAGGTGGATTCTATTCCACTGAGCCACCTGGGAAGTCCCTGCTATGTGAGAACACAGCAAAAAGGCAGACATCTGTGAACCAGGAGGTGGGCCTCTTCCCGCTGAATCCACTGGTTCCTTGATCTTGGACTTCTCAGCATCCAGAGCTGGGAGAAACAAATTTCTATTTATGAGACACCCAGTCTGGTATTTTGATACAGCAGCTCAAATGGACTAAGATAGGCATAAAACAATAGCCAATATGGGTTTTGTGTGTCAGGAATTTGGAAAGGGCGCAGCAAGGATGGTTCGTCTATGCCCCATAAGGTCTGGACTGGGATGATTCAAACAGCTGGAAGTAGGAGAAGCTGGGGCCAGAGACCCCATTTTCAAGATGGCATCTTCATTCACATTTCTCGCATGTGGCCTGGGATGACTGAAGGACAGATCTGTCTGGGACTGTCTGCTTGAAAGCCCACAGGTGGCCTCTCCTGTATAGTGGCATCAAGGTAACTGGACATTACAAGGCTGCTCAGAGCTCTAAAATGAATTTCCCAGTAAATAAGGTAGAAACTGCGTGGTTTCACAACGTAGCTTTGGAAATCACCTAGTGCCACATCCTATTCTATTGGTTGAAGGATTCCAGATTCAAGGACAAGGAACATACATTCTGCCCTTTAATGGGAACAACGTCAAAGAAACTGAGGCTATGGTTTAAAACCACCATCTGTAACTCTGTCTAATCCAGTTCATGCTTATCCACAGCACATGGCTGGCTCACCCTTTGGTAATTTTTTAGCACCATTTTCATCCCTGTTCATTTCTCACCTGTATCAGCTGACAAGTGATGCCTATGAGAATGTTATTACAGGTGACTTCTTTTCCATGTTTCCCAAGGTTTCTCGGAAACTTACACATGCCTCACAGTTAAACTCACATTCCAATGTTTCTACAAATGTATCACTCTCAGGTGATCCCCTAAGTTATAACTCCTTGGCTTGTGACCCCTGCTTACTGCCTGTCTTGAAGCATGAGCGATTCCTAACGACTGACAATAATGAGATGGGTAGTCAACTAGCCAACAAACAGTGATGAGAAAATGTCTTGAGCTAATTCATGAAGTAGAGAAATAGGCTTCTGAATCAAATAACAATTTGGGCCAATACACTTTTCTACCTTTAAGGATTTAGGAATCAGCACAATAAAATAGAAAAGACGTATGATTGGTAAAACAAGCAAGTTCAGAAGAGAGCTGAAGGCTGACTTGCAGGAGTGGCTTATATAATAGACGACCATCATTCTGGGACCAGCTAGGCTGTGTTTTGGTGGTCATCTACATCCAGCACACAATGAAGGTTCTTTTTCTGAAGAACTAGAGCACTTATAGCTTGAATATTCATTCATTTATCTAAGTATCTTGAGTGCTTTCTCTGGGTCAGGTGGTATTTTTCTTTGCTGTTCAACAGCACAGTGGTGAAAAGGACACAGCCTCAGAGGGTTTTAAGGAGAAGGAAAAGAACAAAACAAAACAAAAAAACTAAACTGTAATACAGTAAGGGAGCTCAAGAAAAAGCCCTTAACTATAAACAATTTGGTTTCACCCTCAGTCTCATGTCTTAACCTCCTCCTATGTTACTGCATGCTCTTTGAGGGCAGGGGCCCCCTTTGAACTGCATACCACTCAGTATCCAGCTCAGTGACATGTCCATAAATGTTTGCATTATGTGTGGCCTCCTGCAAAGGTTCTTGATTGCCCGTCTGTACGTTAAACCATCACCACCACCAACAGTGTCCTCTATAACACCTTATGCTTGGAAGGAGGAATAACCGGGCTTTGACTCCGTGACACACAAGAGTTGATTCTAATATATATTTATATATAAGAATCTGCCTGCAATTCAGGAGACCTGGGTTTGATCCCTGGGTTGGGAAGATCCCTGGAGAAGGAAATGGCAACCCACTCCAGTATTCTGGCCTGGAGAATCCCATGGAAAGAGGAGCCTGGTGGGCTACAGTCCACTGGACACAATTGAGTGATTAACACTTTCACTTTACTTAACCCCTTGGGGCCTCTAATTTCTCATCTTTGAGCTAGATTAGTCTTCCCTTCTGGTTTACTCAGTCTACATGTTCTTGGGTGCAAGGGAAGATGCAGCGCTCAGACTATACATGGAGGGGATGGGGCAAGGCTTGTGCCCCTGCTCTGTGGTCCCACAGTAAATTCCCAATCCTTATGAGGTTTTAGTCGCAGCAAATTTCTCCCTCAAAAACCAAGCAGGATAATAATGAACCACTTTCTTACATTTTCTATCAAGACAGCTCTTTGTGAGTTTTAAATGTTCTGTCCAGATTCAAAGAAGCTGGTTTCTTCATGAGTGGTTGGAATAAGACTTTTCTTGGAAGCTACTGAATATGGATTAGTTGGATTGTTTAGCAGGAAATAAAAAGCAGGCTCTAGGGTGACTACTTCAGCACTTAATTGGGTTAGCAAAGAACTGCAAATGAGAGGTTTCCCTTAGGAGGGAAAGGATGTTTATGGGCCACCTCCCCCACCCCCTAGGTGGTGGATTTTAACCTAAACGTTTGTCTGCAAATACAGCCTTTAATTTAGGAACCATTACAAGAATCTATTAGAGCAGAAAATGTCAGGTTGAAAAATTAACACATCACAGGAGTTAATTAGAACCCAGCCTCTCATTAGATGCAAATAGAGAGCCCTCCAACTGCCCAACAGCCCGCTGAAGTCATGTTTGTTGCTGCTCCAAAGTAGCTGCATCTTTGTTACACAGGGAGTGGAGGGAGGAAGCTGCCCGGGCACTCAGGCCAGAGCCACTAGGGACCCATGGCCCATCGTTTAGATTAACAGAAGGTCTATTCTCAAGGCCCTATCTTTGACTCCTCTCTTGGGCCTCCCAGGTGGCTCAGTGGTATACAATCCGCCTACCAATGGAGAAGACGCAGATTTGATCCCTGGTCCATAAGAGTCCCTGGAGGAGGAAATGGCAACCCACTCCAATTTTCTTGCTTGAAAAATCCCACAAACAGTGGAGCCTGGTGGGCCATTGTCCATGAGGTCATAAAGAGTTGGATATGACAGAGTGACTGAGAGACTGAGCAAGCACCTCTCTTGAACAGTGCATGTCCCAGGGTGGATAGCCTTCTGCCTGGAACTCCCTTGGGGAAGAGTTTTCTGCAACAAAGACAAACATGCCATGCCTGTCACCAGGCGCAGATTGGCAACTGTGTAAACCACTCGGTGAGAGGGAGGCTCCAGGCCATTCAGACTTAGCTCTAAGTCACGGGCTTTGTTTTCTTTCCACATTCAGACTGAAATGTGATTCCCCGGGCTTTCTTTTTTGGAAAATACCTGCGATGAGTTCCATGCTGGGAAAGAAAAGCTGTTGACAGGAAAAGCTTCTGACGGGCAAGGGGCTTTTTCAAGGGCTCTCAAAGGAGACAGTCGCATCAAGCAGGCCGAGGCAGAGATGGCAGGACTCTAGGAATGAGAGGTCCAGATCACAAAAGGGTTATCTGTAACCATGGATTAGGCAGAGTTTCGGGCAGCTTCCTCTGTGAACGCGGCGCCACGCACACAGACTTCTGGGCCGGCAGATACACATCTCCTCTGTCACCTACTGTGTGTTCTTGGGCAAACGGCTTACGCTCTTGGAACATCAGTTTGCTGAGGCCACTGCATGAAATAAATGCATGAAGAGTGTGTAACACCGTATCTGGCACAGAGTAAAGGTTCTACATGAGTTATCTGTTAGTATTCCTTCAGCCAACACAACGAGCTGCCTCTGTGTGCTAGGCCCTGTGCAGGGACAACTCCTGCTTCTTGACCTCATAGAACCCACTGCTTAATAAACGGTGTACACAAATCTTTAGTACAAAGCAAACCCCTCTGCCCTCCTTGCAAGTGCCCGAGAATTGCCAACTGCACACAGCTCTGCTTTGTCGAGTAGCTCAGAATTCTACCCTTTGAGCAGCCCTTTAAATTCAGCTACTTCTACCTTCAATTTAGCCACAATTCTCTCTGTGGGCACTTACACACGGAGTTACTGTTATCTGTTTATTGTCTCCTCCTCTGAGTTCCTACAAGGTAAGAACCGTCTATTCATTTGATTCACTCATCATTTATTCATCTCTGTAGGCCAGTGGTCTCATGCATTACTCTGCAATGATAAAGAGAAGATTCAATCCTACTGCTGAGTACATAGATTCCCAGCTGGGAACTTTTCTGGAAATAACCCTGCTCCCCCCGCACTCCCACTTTTTTCAGAGGCTCCCTTGAGCCTCTGTTTTCTCCCCTTCATCTTCTAATAGTCACTTTGGTTCTGACCTCAGTTTCTTCATTTCTTTGAGGGACAAATAGAGTCTCCTTCCCTGGAAAGTTATGACGATGGCTGGAGACCACGCAGCTTCTATGTGCCTCACACAATTCTAGGCACAGAGCAAATAGCAAAAAAAAAAAAAAAAAAAGTCGATTCTATTTCTTGCCCTTACCCAGGACCGGTTGGTAATATATACAAGGCATAACATGATTACCACACGAATGGTACTGAGGTCCTTTCAACTTGCATCCAGCCTCTGCCATATGCTAGACTTACCTGAAATGGGAGGACATTAACACACATCAGAAGCTTGGTCCCTGTCACCACGTTCTTGGAGAACTGTGGTAAGTGTTGGACAAAAAGATCTCAGGAAGAGAGCAGAAAGCTCTTAACCCAGATCCTTAGACCCGGGCTGCAGGAGATTTCCACAACATCAACAATAACCAAGTTATTTGGCACTCACGACGTGCCAGTCAGTGTGTGCAACAATTTACACACTATCTCATTTAAGCCAGAACAACTGTGTGGGGTAGATATGAAATTCCTTATTTTACAGGTGACCGATCTGAGGCTCTGAGAGGCACACTGGCAGTCCTTCAAGGACTAAATCGTTTAGGAATCCACCTGCTGAGGCTTTAGTGGAGAGTGTGGGCTAGCACCAAGCTCGGCCGAAGGAGGGGAGGGTGGGGAGAAGGGCTGGGAATGAGAGGGCAAAGCTGGATCAAAACACGGCTGGCATGATCCCCACGACCCCCGCAGAAGCAGAGAAAGTTGTAAAGAGATGCAGGAGGCAGGTGGGGGGCGGGGGGAGGTGGATGCTCGGAAGGCTGGGGGAGGGCAGCCTTCACGGCCCCCTCCCCACCCCGCCAGCACCTCCTGCACAGGTCAAGCTTCTCCCCTCCCGCCCTCTCGCCCTCCCAACCTTATTTAGAAACCGTGTCCCCGAGACAGGAAGGGCGGCGGGCCGAGAAGCACGGAGCGTCCCGGTCTCATTTCCTCTCGAATCCCCCTGTGGAATTTCATTTCGTACGGTGAGGAAATCGGAGCGCGAGGCAGTCGGCGGCTCCGGGGCGCCCCCCTCCCCCGACTCTCGGCTGCAGGTCGGGCCGAGGCGGGGGGCGGGAGCGGGGCTGGGCTGCATGCCGGGCGGGTTGGGGGGCGCACGGAGCCGCGCGCTCGCGCCGTGCCAGGCACAGGGCCCCGTGTTCGAAAAGCCTTATCGCTCTGATCCTCCCCAGTCTCTTTACGGGCGGGGACCCTGAAACCGAGAGGCCGAGCGGTTTGCTTCGGGTCACACAGCCGGCAGTTTAAAAACCACGATCTTCGTAAATAACCCGAATCCCGTGTTCTTTGTGTACGTTTCGCTGCCTGATGGGGAAGCGGCCAGAGGCCGAGGGGACAGCTGGAGGATAGCAAAGGGAGCCGGCAGGATCTGGGGGCGCGCCGCTCCCCGGGGGAGAAGGGGCGCGCGGGCCCGGCTGGGAGAGCCGCGGCGGCCTCCGCGCCCGGCTCCAGAGCGCCGCGCACCGGGTGGGAGGGAGGCGAGCGCCAGGGAGCGGGGCTGGGCGCCTGGGGCCGCGGGGCGGGGACAGGGGCGGGGACAGGGGCGGGGCACGGGCGGGAGACGCGCGGCCATTGGAAAGACGCGCCGTCCGTCGCACGCCGGGCCCGCCCCCGCGAACCTCCAGCGCCGCCTCGGGCTCGGGCGGCGGAGCGGCGCGGCGGCGCGGGGTGCTGGCGGGCTCGGCAGAGGCGCTGCGCGGACGTGGCCGGCGCCGGCCCGGTGCTCGCCGCCCGTAGCCATGACCTCCGCAGGCCGTCCTCCGGCCCCGGCTCGCGGCGTCTAGTGCCCCCACGCAGTCGGGCGCAGCTGCGGGAGAACCGGCCGCTACCCCTCCGCCCCGTCGTCGTCGCCCTTGGCGCCTTATCGCCCTCTCCTCGGAGCCGGGAGCAGCGCGGGCGGCCGGCAGCCCCGTGCAAACTGGGGGTGTCTGCTGGAGCAGCCCCCCGCGCTGCCGCCGCCGCCGCCCCCAGCTCTGGCCATGGCCTGGCGGGGCGCAGGGCCGCGCGTCCTGGGGGGCCCCGGGGGCGTCGGGCTCAGTCCGCGGCGGCGGCTGCTGCTGCTGCTGCTGCTGCTACTGCTCGTGGGGCCGGCGCGGGGCTTCGGGGACGAGGAGGAGAGGCGCTGCGACCCCATCCGCATCTCCATGTGCCAGAACCTGGGCTACAACGTGACCAAGATGCCCAACCTGGTGGGGCACGAGCTGCAGACGGACGCCGAGCTGCAGCTGACCACCTTCACGCCGCTCATCCAGTACGGCTGCTCCAGCCAGCTGCAGGTGGGCGCCCCCTCCCCGGGCGGGACCCCTGGGGCAGGGGGACGCCTCCGAGCCCCGGACTCACTACCCGGGGCCCTTGCCAGGTCGAGCCCCCTGTGCCCTCCCTAGGTCTCAAGGAACGATATCTACCCGGGAAAAGTGATTTCCATCCCCACCCCCACTTTGCTGTCCCTCCTCAGGGACTGGAGGCCAAAACGTTGTGTAAGTCATCTGGCCTGCGAAAGAACCCGCTCTGCACCCCGCCCTTCCGTCTTTCTCCTCTGCCCACCCGTGTCTGGCCAAGCCCCTAACCCCAGCGGAGCTGAGAGTTATCTTTGCCAAGGATTCTGGCCGCCGCTGCTCGGTGGGCGAGTCCTCCGCACGGCAGCCAGTTGCAGCTAAGACTTGGAAGGGAGTGATAAGGCGACAGGGAATTTCTGCTCTCTCGCCGACCTCCTTTCTCCCCCGTATTTTTTGGGTGTGTTATTAAATGCAACACCCCTGGCCCATTTTCTGCAGAATGGCCCCTCGCGGTGTCTTGCATGATTGTAGAGGTCATGCACGAAGGAATGGTTGCGCTGTCTTGAGTTCCTTCTTATCCTCAGCGTTAAGGGCAGGTTTAGTACCTAGAGGGGGGAGAAGGCATCACTTGGGGAAGAGGTGATAGTAGGGTCAAGCTCCAGAAGGTAGCTTGTATACTGGAAGTTGGTTTTTTTTTTTTTTTTTTTCTTTTTTCCCAGTCATTAAAAATATTAAAGCTTATGTAGTCGTATAGAAAATGTTCTTCCTAACATAATAAGTGAAGAAAGAATTTGTATACACCGGTGATTATAATCACCACAACGACAAGTTCACTGAAAGAAAAAAAAGAACTGGAAGGAAACTTTTAAAAATGTTAACACTGGTTGTGTTTCTGTTGGAAAGGCTATGAGTGATTTTTAGAAATTTGAAAAGAGAGAACTGGTGGGGTGGGGGAGGAGTGGAGGGGAATAGAGGACAGTTCTATAGTTAAAGTTTTGGAAATCTGTGGTTCTGGTTGTAACTTCTAAGAGATAAACAGGCAGGCAGTTGACTTACTAGGTGCATGTTTTTACATAGGTCATTTGAAAAGTTGGATGGCGGTTTCAGAAGGATGGTTGGGATTAGACCTGTTGCTGGTGAAATGTCCCTGTGGAAGTGTCAGGATTTTAGAACTAGGTTATGAAAGCTTAGGAAAATAATTTTCGAGCTCTCAGTTTGGAAACAACACATATCCTGACCCCAGTGGCAATTTTGTTGGCAAAACAGCTTTTTAGGGATATATATTTTTAATTACATGTATCCTGGGGAGGCAGCCAAGCTGTTTTGAAGGACAGGACGAGATCCCTTTACATGCTGGAAAATAGTTACTTGTAACTCTAGACTTCATAGACAACATCTGTAAGGAGCCAAGCAGACTGTTTATCAATGCTGGAGGAATTGAGGACAGCAACTGGACTCTCCCCTGCTGGTATTGCAGTTTCAGGGTCTGAACATTTGTATTTTCCTATTGTGCTTCATTATTATTCATTGAGGAAACCTGGCCAAACAAACCCTTGATACCCAGAGATTTCAACTTGCTTCTCATTCTTGGGTTTAACAGTGTCTCAATGAGGACATTTTCAATATGAGACTGGTTAAAAAAATAATTTGGGGGAATAAAATAGAGGAAGGAGAGACTATTAACATGATAAAAGCCGGATCTCCATTTTTTTGGAATATTTATTTCTATGGTAATAAAGAAATGGGGATAAAAATAAAGCACCCCATCACCCAGAGAACTGAGTCAGACTGATTAGTCTGTTCAGCTCTTTCAAATAGTAGCTGAAAGGGGAGGGAGGCTCAAAGTCAGCTCTTTAAGGTTTATTTCCCTAAGTGTTGTGCAAAAGGGGATTATGTAATGCTTTGGGTCCCTTTTACATATTTATTTATCTGTGTTCTCCTGGAAAGGGTTTACTAGACCCAGAAGAAGAAAAAGGTGTAAGTGATAGATTATTAGGCAAGCTCATTTGAGGTCAGAGTCAACAATCAGATACCCCTATAGACCGATTTAAAAGTAGATATGGACTTTGTCCAGAAGCAAGTCAGATTTGTGCAAGCCTTCCGTCAGACTTCCATGTCAACTGTCACTGTTTTCTTTGTTCGTTTCATGACTTTTTTCCAGTTCTTCCTTTGTTCCGTGTATGTGCCCATGTGCACAGAGAAGGTCAACATCCCCATCGGGCCCTGCGGCGGGATGTGCCTTTCAGTCAAGAGACGCTGCGAGCCTGTGCTGAAGGAGTTTGGCTTTGCCTGGCCGGAGAGCCTAAACTGCAGCAAATTCCCGCCCCAGAACGACCACAACCACATGTGCATGGAAGGGCCAGGTGATGAGGAAGTGCCCTTGCCTCACAAAACCCCCATCCAGCCTGGGGAAGAGTGCCACTCCGTGGGAACCAACTCAGATCAGTACATCTGGGTGAAAAGGAGCCTGAACTGCGTTCTCAAGTGTGGCTATGATGCTGGCTTGTACAGCCGCTCGGCCAAGGAGTTCACCGACGTCTGGATGGCCGTGTGGGCCAGCCTATGCTTCATCTCCACCGCCTTCACTGTGCTCACCTTCCTGATCGATTCTTCCAGGTTTTCCTACCCGGAGCGCCCCATCATCTTTCTCAGTATGTGCTATAATATTTATAGCATTGCTTATATTGTCAGGCTGACTGTAGGCCGGGAAAGGATATCCTGCGATTTTGAAGAGGCAGCAGAACCTGTTCTCATTCAAGAAGGCCTTAAGAACACAGGATGTGCAATCATTTTCTTGCTGATGTACTTTTTTGGAATGGCCAGTTCCATCTGGTGGGTTATTCTGACGCTCACTTGGTTTTTGGCAGCGGGACTCAAATGGGGTCATGAAGCCATCGAAATGCACAGCTCTTATTTCCACATCGCAGCCTGGGCCATCCCCGCGGTGAAAACCATTGTCATCTTGATTATGAGACTGGTGGACGCAGACGAGCTGACTGGCCTGTGCTACGTGGGGAACCAGAACCTGGATGCGCTCACGGGCTTTGTGGTGGCCCCGCTGTTCACCTACCTGGTGATTGGGACTTTGTTCATTGCTGCAGGGCTGGTGGCCTTGTTCAAAATTCGGTCGAATCTTCAAAAGGATGGGACGAAGACAGACAAGCTGGAAAGGCTGATGGTGAAGATCGGGGTCTTCTCGGTCCTGTACACAGTGCCTGCAACCTGCGTGATTGCCTGTTATTTCTATGAAATCTCCAACTGGGCGCTCTTCCGGTATTCCGCAGATGACTCCAACATGGCGGTGGAAATGTTGAAAATCTTTATGTCTTTGCTGGTGGGCATCACTTCGGGCATGTGGATTTGGTCTGCCAAAACTCTGCACACGTGGCAGAAGTGTTCCAACAGATTGGTGAATTCTGGGAAGGTAAAGAGAGAGAAAAGAGGGAGTGGTTGGGTGAAGCCTGGGAGAGGGAATGAGACTGTGGTATAAGGTTAGCCAGCCTCCACGCTTTCCAGGGGGAATGCCAGCATTGGGGTGCAAGTGCTACTAAAAAGCTTCATGCAGTGAATCTCAGTTTGAACAAACTAGCAACACTTCAGTAACCGCCCCCCCGCTCCCCGCCCTCCGCCCCAATAATCCACCACCACTCTCCTGCCTCTGCCCAGCCCCCAGCATCATAAAACTAGTGATTTCGCTGCAGACTTTGGAATGATCCAAAATGGAAAAGCCAGTAAGAGGCTTTCAAAGCTGTGAAAAATCAAAACATTGATCACTTGAGCAGGTCGCAGCTTGGAGCGTGGAGGTCCTCCCGAGATTCCAGGAAGTCCAGGGGATGCTCCTTTTCCCTGCAGGGTGGGATTTGAGCTGTGAGTAGGCAATTTACAGGGAGAAAGATTAACTTTTTTTTTTAACCCTTTAAAAGTTTTAAATACTAACTGGGTCTTTCAGACAGCAAAGCAATCTATAAACACTGGAAACACTGGGTTCAGAGAAGTGTTACAAGAGTTTTATAGTTTGGCTGATCTAACATAAACATTTTCTGTGGTGCACTGTCTGCTGTTTGGAACTTTGTGGATTGCTCTCCCAAGAGGTGGTGTCAGAATCTTTCAGTGCCTTTGTCGTAAAACAGAATTGTTTGAACAAACAAAAGTACTGTACAAACACACATGAGGTATCCCGCGGATTTTTCTTCTCTTTCTCTCTCTCCCTCTTAAATTTCAACAGCTCCCTACTAGACTGCTGCTGTTTTCTCCATTTTACATTAATGACTCAAAATAGGTATTTTTATAGGAATGTTTGCGCTGCACCAGGTCTAATGAGGGGGGAAAGGAAGGGCGATTCACTTTCTTGACAATCACTTAATTCAGAGGAAAATGAGATCTACTGAGTCGACTTACCTTACCCACCCCAGAGACCGATTGCATTGAGCACCAGGGACTTAATATATTTTACTTCAAGTGATTGTATCTATGCAGACGCCAGTCTGGAAGAGCTAAAATGTTACGTTTCTTGGCAACTTTGCATTCACACAGATTAACTGTATAATTTGTGTGTGTCAATTACAATTAAAAGCACATTCTTGGACCATGACTTAATAGTTACTCAACTGACTTTAAAACTATGGTCAGCTTGCATTCTCAGAATGATAGTGCCTTTTTTTTCTCTATAGCATAAGAATGTTATCAGAGTCTGGTCTACTTGGCACAATGGAGACTTTTTCAATTTTGTAGAGGGAGCTAAGGACAACTAATCCAACTATTTGGTGCATAATTGTTTCCTAGTAATTGGCAAGGGCTCTGTATAAGATTTCATTGGAGGCAGTGTGGCCTGGAGTATTTATATGGTGCTTAATGAATCTCCAGAATACCAGCCAGGAGCTTGATTGGTTTGTAGGGAATAAAGTGTAGACCATATGAAATGAACTGCAAACTCTTACAGCACAGGTCTTAATTGTATTTTGCAGGGGTATCCAGAGCTTTTAAAATGTATGCTTTATATTCCTTGCAAGAGGGTACCCTCTAGCAGCCTCTCAAAAGTTGCAGTTCTTTTAAAGTTGTAACTGGCCTTTCTCCTCAACCCCTGAGGTCTTCTGATCGCCAGATCTCTGGGACAGATTGATGTAACAGGTTGCTGTCCTTGAAGTTCATCTCGGTCTTTGCTTTAGCAACTTTGGGATGATTATTTATTTATCCCTCCCCCCCACCCCCCAGCTTTAAAACAGGTAGGAAAGCTCTTTTATCCCATTTCTTTGTGGAAAAATGTTTCCAGGGACTCAAAATTGCAAATAGGAATTCAGATTCTGCAAATAAGCATGTCTTTGTTTGTTTGAGCTTCATGCCCCTGGTTTGACATTTTCCTTTCTTCTCTCTCTGTTCTGGTGTGGTTCTCGAGCTGAGATGAAGATGTGCGTAAGGACTGTTGCCTGTTTTGGAAGGCAAAGTCTTGGGGTTTCGTGCACAGATGCCAAGTGGGCACTGGTGGCCCCCACTGTGTGTTCTGGGCCTGAGTACCTTGGCTGGACTCTGGGTCAGGGCTCCAGGAGCATGAGAAGTGCTCCCCAGAAGGGCCAGTTGAACTCCATCTACGACTGCATTGCCCCTGAAACGTAGAATGTGAACTCCCTTTGCTGCTCGCAGACGGTTCCCATAGCTGGCCGGGGCCCTGGAGTGTGCACCCAGGGGCAAAGCCTGCCCTTACTCACGCTCCTCTCCAGTGTCTTGGGAGTTGCTCAGAGACTCTGACCCAGGAAAGGGAAAAAGGACCGTGCAGGGGTTTGCGATGCAATTCTCTTTGTAATGTTTCAGTGACTGGGTGACTGAGACAAGCAGCCTAGCAGAGGGCCAGCCGTGGAGAGGGTGCTCCATCTTTATGAATGATGAAATAGTGACAGTAGGGTACTTGGGTGAACCTGGATGCCCAAGTTCTGGAGCTTTCTGGGTTGCAGAATGTCTCTTCCGTAAGTCTCTTGCCTTCTTGGGGGAAGTATATTTGATCGGAACTGGCCATTGGCACACACTGGCAGTGTCACAGGCTTATAGGTTGTTCCTTTCACATTCTAGACCTTGGAGGGTGTTTACGGCTTTAGGAAAGGAGCTTTGTGGCTGAAGAGTTAGTTATCAGTTACCTTGAAGTGAGTTATCGTCACCTCTTAAATTGGTATTGGTTTGAAAAAAAAGTTGATTATCAGCACATTTATTGAATGCCAGCTGTGTGTCACGCCCTGTGTTAGGCACCTTAAGGGACGTCAGGGAGGATCAACTCTGTTCCTCTAACCAATCCGACCTGGTTCTGCTGAACTTTGCCGTTGGTTTCAGAAGGAGCAGAGGCTGCTGAATTGCCACCTGTTTCACTGTCTGCATCCCATAAACCTCTTCCTGGTTCTTTCTAACTTTAACCCATCACTCAGCCCTTCCCAGGGTTCCTTGCAAATTGATGTACAGGGGTTTTGCCAGAAAGCATCAATTCTGTTACAGGACAGTCTCTATGGAAACGTCCCCGGACGATCATGAACCTTGGCTCCATCTAATGTGGCTTCTGGGGCAGGCTGCTCAGGGCTTGGGGTTTTCTAGAGACTTGGCGTGCACGCTAAGTCGCTTCTGTCGTGTCTGACTCTTTGCGACTCTGTGGGCTGTAGCCCACCAGGCTCCTCTGTCCAAAAGGATTCTCCAGGCAAGAATACCAGAGTGGGTTGCCATGCCCTCATCCAAGAGATCTTCCCAACCCAGGGTTCAAACCCGAATCTCCTGCACTGGAGGCCGATTCTTTACCACCGAGCCACCTGGGAAGCCAATCTAGTGACTCACACAGGTGAATTTGAGGACAGCAGCTTGCTAGGGAAAAGGTTAGGGTTCTTCCTCTTTCTCAGAAATCCAGGAGAAGTAGGTATATAATTGTAACTTCCTACAAAATCTCTTGGCCTCGAAAAGGCCCAAGGGCACCTCTGTCAGCTTCCTCTCTGGCAGGCTCCTTTCTCCTCCTCCATAAGGGCTGCACCTCAGGGCAGAGGAACCTGGGCAGAGTGAAGCTGACCAGAACCGCCTGATGCAGTGCCTTGCTTGAGTCATATCCTTTTTCCTCTGTGGAGACCCGTTTCCTGATCCCTGAGACTGCTCCTGAACTGGCAGCTTGCTCAGGGACCTCAGCCAGGAGAAGGAGGGACACTCATTTATTTCCCCGAGATGCTCTCTGACTTTGCTTTCCCCTGGCCCTCTGTCTCCTGCGTCCCCCAAACCTGGACCCCAGGAAGCGTCTGTATCTGGGTTCCGACACCACCAGCACCACAGCTCTGTCCTCTCTGCCCTGCCCCGCTCAGCCTCCTGGCCACTGAATTCAGTGTTGGGAACCCAGCTGAGGCCTGAGGGTGTAAAGAGGGACCCCACAGCCTCAGCCCTGCAAGGCAGACTCGCTGGAGATTTCACCCAGGTATGCACACGCCGGCTGCCGGTGAGGGAGCCACCGCCGCAGCTGGAAGAGGGCTGTAGAGTGCCCCCTGGAAGGAGCCCCTGAAGTCGATCTGCGTCCTGAATTGCATTCTGTGATGGGGGAAGTTGGAGAGAATTGCTGTCCCAGCCAATTTTGTCACGTCTTTGGATTCTCGACGGTTCTTTTTGCCCCTTTACTGTACTTGGGCTCAGAGTCCCCGCCTGGGTTTGTATTAATCTGGTTAGGGACCTGGGTTCTCATCTTCCTCCAGGGCCTAGGTCATAGATCTCGGAAACTCCTTGCAGAGCACTTTGCTCCTACCAAGAATCAGATCCCAGAGCCTTAAATAATGGATTTTGCTGCACTGTGGCCTCGGCAGAGCTGTCTGCTGCCACCTCTTCTCCTCGTGTGTGCAGTGATGCCCACTGGGCGTTACCCGGAGGGAAGTGAACCCCGGAGCCCTCTCGCCTGCCCCGACAGGCCTCTACCCCCTGGGAAACCCACTTGCTGTTTCTGTTTCTGATTTACCTTGCTTCCCTTCTTCTTTGCACCAGCAAATCCCCAGTATTCACCCAGGCAGCTTGTTGAGGACCTGCTTGGGGACCCACGAGCCATGTCCTCCAAGCTTACGGAGCTCCCTGATGGCCCACAGTATTCAGTCATCCCAGCAGGCTTCCTCGGAGGCTGCGAGTGCCCCTTCCCCGCTGAGCCTGGGTCCATCTGCCCTCCCACCATCCTGCCGAGGGCTCGGGCCGGCCTGGCTGGGGCCTTTGGGAAGGCGACGCTGATGTCTCTCCCAGTAGGGCATCTAGGTGGCCCTGAATTTCTTCCTACCTCACAGGGATGTTGTGAGACTCAGACGAGAGGAGGACAAAGGTTCCTTGAGCTCTTGGTAGGAAAGGTGGAGTGAGTATCAGGTGTGATCTAGACAGAGATGAAATTCCGCCTGCTGGTGCGGCAGACAAGCTCGTGCTGTGTGGCCTTTCTCGGTCCCCCGGGCCACCCGCAGCCCCAGCCCCCTTGAGGCCAACCTGAGGGACTTTCAGATGTTCGACATTAGAGGTACCAGCAAACCCCTACGACGCACCCTGAATGAATTGCTGAGCGTCAGAAGAAATGGACCCTGCTATCGAGGATGTACAAACGTATGCATTGATGTCTGTACTGTAAATTTCTAATTTATCACTGTACAAAAAAAATAAACTTTGCTATTTAATTTTTGTATTAAAGGAAAATAAAGTTTTGTTTATTAGCTAGTGTGTAATTTGGCCTCTTCCTGCAGGTGTCTGAAAGCCCCTGGGAAGCACGCTTACCCAGAAGGGAGAAATAAAGAACTGGGTTTGCAGGGCAGAGGCACAGCCTTGTCTTCTTTTTGCTGATGCAATTTTCCCCCGTGGGATTTCTCCTGGGTCAGCCAACCCTCTGAGGTCCAAGGTCAACAGAATCCATCACTGCTGTGGTCATCGGTAACTCTCAAGAGGTCACATGATGCTTCGGATGTGACTCAAGTTCTCAAGCTGTCACTCCATCACACCCCATTTTGGCATTTTCAATACACATGACCATTTTTACACACCTTCTCAGTCCCTTTGGCTTAATGTTGCAGCCTGAAAAAAGTTTTCTTATCGTTGCTAGAGTTCAGGCCACTCGAAAAGGGGAAAGGGAGCTTTTTTTTAACTCCAAATTTTTTTAACCCCCCCCCCCTTTTTTTTTCTGGTTACACAATGGTTCTGTGTTGTGTAATCGACATGGGAGTATGTCACATCAGTCAGCCAGGAAAATGACTTCTTCAGCTGACTTTATAAGTTGGGTGGTCTGTGTCCCCATAGCCAGAAAAGTCATCAGACAAAGCAAATTCAAGGCCTTTGTCAGGACATTGCCATGGGAGCAAGCAATATTATGGACCACACAGGCACACAGGGAAGGGGGGAGTCATTGCCATCGATTGGAGATGCTGCTGAGGTCCCTGAGGAGAACATTGGCGCTTTGGGTTTACCTTTAAATTTCTTTCCACTCTTCGGTTTTACCTGAACACCACCCTCCTTTGCTGTGTGTAGAAAGCCCAGGGAGCAAGAATCTGCAATGCTCTTCTCCTTCACTGCAGATTGCTCTTGTACTTTTTAAGTCCAACTGTACCTGAAGGGAGGCATGTAATTTAAATTCTCTTCCCTGGAAGACAGGCTGTGTGTCTCATTTCATTACCTACTCATTATGTAGTTACGATGTTAGGGAAAAGTCAACACAATCTGGGGTGAATTCACAATAATCCTTTGCACTGGTACAAACCCTTTCTGGATAAAAAATGCTTTTATTTACATAATTTCATTTTACGCTCATGTCACCTTGGAGGTAAGCAAGATGGGTGCGCACTACCTTGCTTTAGAGATGAGAACTGAAACAGGGCGAGGTACTTCGGAGGGGGACCTCTGCAGGTGAGTAGCCTGTTGGCCAGCCAGGCTCTCTCCTGCTTAGCCCAGGGTTTTGTTTTCATTCTATTGGGTTGGCCAAAAAATTCTTCTGGGATTTCCCTATAATGTTATGGGGAAGCCCAAACGAACTTTTTGGCCAACCCAATACAGTGAGTTGTGAGTTGAATCATGTCTGCCCCAAAGACACACTGAAGTCCTAACACTCTTTACCTATGACTGTGAGTTTCTTTGGAAATAGGGTCTTTATAGTTGTAATCAAGATCAGCTCATACTAGATGCATGCCTGCGTGTTAAGTCACTTCATTCGTGTCCGACTCTGTAGCCCACCAGGCTCCTGTGTCCATGGAGTTTTCCAGGCAAGAATACTGGAGTGGGTTGCCATTTCCTCCTCTAGGGGATCTTCCCAACCCAGGGATCGAACCCAGGTCTCCTGCTTGGCAGGTGGGTTCTTCAGCACTGAGTGCCCTGGGAAGCCCCGTTCCTCTGATGTCTTTACTGCAGATAGTTCACCGAGAATGGATAAATGTTTTGGCAGGCAACTCAATAACGAGACCTGGCCATGAGCTTCTGTTGTTTAAGGATTACGTAGGTGATCACTCTGGTAAGTTTATCTGTAAGCGTGACACCTCTAGAATAAACCCCAGGATCCCAGACACTCAACCTTATGGGAGCTCCGTATGCCGGGCCGGGATCTTGGCTGGAATGTGGCCCAAGGGTTTTTAGCATTTCTGTCCTGAGAACTGATTTTTTCTCTTTCCCATTTTAGCTTTCACATGCAATCATAATTTTAAAGTTGAGCAGACTCTTGACTAAAGAGGTCAGCCTTGGCCTCCCGTCTTCAGAGTTGCTGCGAACAGAAATAAACCACACTCTGAGAAGGGCGTTGCCCTCTGCTCGGTTTTCCTTCATGCAGCTGGGGTGTAGGACTGGGAACATCTTGGTAAACGTTTTGAAAAGATTGGACTTGCAAAGATTTAGTCCAAAAAGTTTTCAAAATGGGAACTTGGTCCCACCTGAAATTCCCAGAGTTGGGAATTTTCCCTCTGACCTTTTCCTTCTGTTTCATCCTTAAAGAGAAGAGAACCCAAGGATTCATCTGCTCTCAGGCAAAGGCTTCCAACTTCTCAAACTCCCTGGGAGAAAGAGTAAAAAGTAAGATTTATTACATTTCACATCAACTGGCTGATTTTCATCAACTTCCCACATGGCTTCCTTTAAGCTCCCAATGTGGTTTTCGCCCAAGAGCCTGATGAATCTCACAGATAACCCACGTTAGCAATGCCTATCTCTTTAAGAGACGAAATGATTGGCTATCTACCTTTTCCAAGATGCCAAAGGACTGCATCATTTCACTCGAGAGGAATTAAGTGTAGAGTGCAAAGCACTGAGACAGGGTTGATAAGTCACAGGAAAACCTGTCCTAGTTCCGTCGCTTTCCATACACTGCCTTGCCTTTCTGTGGGTGTTTCCCTTCATCTGCAAGGACTCTTCCATCCTTCAACAAGGCTGTGTCTAGTCTTCCTTCAACATTGAGATCTTAGGCCACCTATCCTGGGAAGACGTCCCCGAACTTCCAACTTGCTACTTCCTGCCTCCTTTGGCTTCTTCTTTTTAATATTCGTTTATTTGGCTGCTCTGAGGTTTAGCTCCAGCACACAGGATCTTACCTTGCTGCACACAGAACTCAGTTGTGTCACGTGGGATCTAGTTCCCCGACCTGGAGTCGAACCTGGGCCCACCCACATTGGGAAGGCAGAGTCTTAGCCACTGGACCACCAGGGAAGTCCCACTTCCGTTGTTTCTTACCATCGGTAAGTTTAAGCCTCTGTGCTTTCAACTCTGGGAGCCTTGATTGTACTGTTTGTTACAGTCTGTTGATGTATCCATCTCTCCACCAGAATGAGCAACCCAATGATGACTCTCAGCACCCAAAGGTGCCCACCCACGTGTCCTCAGGGCCTAGCAAGTGTTTCGAAAATATCCGTGGAGAGACTAAGGAAGGTAGGGTAGAAGAAGATGGTGTTTTATCTTGTTAGGTAGGGGCTTTGTTGACAGATGTGGCCAGCGTGGGAAAGAAAACCAAAGGTAACAAGAGGCATCACATAGGCCGAAGCGTCTGGAAAAAAGCTTGGGGGTAGTGGCAGAACCCTGCAGTCGTTGGTTGTGGCACTGGTCACCTACCCGCTGTGTTGCTTGTTGTCTTTCTTCCCTATTTTTTCTCTCCTTCTCCACCCCCCCCCCCCCCCCCCCCCCCCCCCCCCCCCTTCCAACACATATTTGCTGAGCGCCTACTGTATACAGAATCCTGGGGTTGGCTGGGGAAGGGAGAGAGGGAGTGATTGCCGAAAACCGCAAAGACAAGGTCCAACTCCGAGTCCAAAAGTACAGATGACGAAACAGAGAAAGAATCCATCTGTTATTAACAAGCTTAAGATTCCAAACCTGGAAAAACAAATCCTCTGTTGCTTAGTAAATATTTGTGGAGTAGCTGAACGAGGGTCCAGCCCCAAGATAACTAAGGCACAACCTTTTTCCTCCAGAAGTTCACGGCAACAAACCACATACCCTCCATACCTGGTAAAGGTTCCAGACCCACTAAGGGATCAGAGCTACTATTCATTATGTAATTTCTTCCTAATCTGAGTCCTGGGGCTTTGTTTGTTTAGTGTGGGTGCTGCAGCTTCTGAGGACTGAGTGCAACGGGAAAGCATTTTCTAAGCCATTGCCATCCCGTTTGATCCCCTGAAGGACACCTCGGCCTCAACAGGTAAGTGTAGGGAGGGGGCAGGAAGCAGGCAGAGTCCAAGCACCACGACTTCTCTAAAACTTGGTCTGCTCATCAAAACCACCCCCTGTTCAAACTGTAAAAAAACAGGGGACTTTCCTGGCAGTCCAGTGAAGACTTCACCTTCCAGTTCACCAGGCCCAGGTTCGACTCCTGGTTAGGGAGCTACGATCCCACGTGCCTCAGGACCCCAAACGCCCCAAAACATAAAGCAGAAGCACAATTTAAGTGAATTCCATAAAGACTTTAAAAATGGTCCACATCAAAAAGTCTCTCCAAAAAAAATGTAAAAAATAAAAATTAAAACTCACAAAGTGGCATCAGAGGCATTTAGCCATTGGACCAGCTGTCTCCTCTGAAGGTCTTCGCTGGCGCACGTGATTTATGATAGCTGCACCCAGGAGGTGGTGTGTGTAGCTGTGTCTGCCTTGTGCCCTGTGGGATCCCTCGCTTGCTTCTCTCATGCCATAGTTCTACGAATGCAGAGTCTGCTCTACAGAAATGAGGACAAGCACGCGGTCACCCTCCGTCTCCTGTCTGCCCAGAGTGAGAGGAAGGGAGGTGTGAAGACACGAGACGGCGGGATGCCTGTGGGAGGTGCGAGCGGCGTACCTGGAGCCCTGGGAGCGGGAGGGAGGGTGGACTCGGGCCGAGTTAGGAAAGGCCTCGGAGGTTGCGCTGTCCCCTCGCCGGGCACAGGGCGGTGGCGAGGGTCTGGGCGGGGGAGGGTGTCTCACGGAGCTCTCCCTGGCTGCCTCGGGGGCCTGGGCTGGAGACAAGGCCAGGATGGGTGTGGGGGAGACGGGGCAGACAGGCCAGTTAGAGAGACCGTGAAGGCCTCAGTGAAGCGGGGAGCAGAGACCTGGAAAGGAGGGGGCGATTTTCAGAGAAACGGGCGACAGACCGCGTCCTCCTGGGCACAATTCAATGAGCCGAATCTGTGCTTTCTAAGCGGCCTGTGCTCCAGAGGCCCGGAGCTCTCTGTTTGCTCCGGACACCTGATACAGCACACTCCCTACCTTGCAAGACCCAGATAAATAATGACCGAAGGAATCGCACCGGGGCTGCGGCCCGTCGCACCCCGGGAGCTGGGGTTTCCCCGAGGAGACGGACTCCATCAGAGTCTGCAGGTCAGCAGACTGCAGGTCTGCAGGCCACCATCCGTCGGGGGCTGGAAGGGCCAGGGGCCCTGGGAGGTGGGGACCGTGTTGAGCTGTTTATGTCGTCTTCAGCCGCCCCACCACCTCTCTGGGACTCGGAGTTTCCTATCGAGACTATAGCTGCTACAGATTCCACAGGAAAGGCTTCACTAAGTATAAACACCAACTTAATCCCACTCACGTTTCCCATCTAGATCTTGTTTCTTGACAGTTTTCTCTGCGGGCTACTGTAATCATTAAAAAAGAAGTCTGGACTGCCAGCCAGATCCATAGCAAAAGGTGTCATCAGCACACACATTTTCCCTAGTCTTCTTCCTTTTAAATCAGAAATTCTGTATAACATTTTCCATCAGTGAAAGAGAGAACCACCACTTCCTAGCTTTCTCTCTCTCTCTCTCTTTTTTTTTTTTGGTTCTCCTCCCCCTTTTTTTTTAAACAACAGACCTTCCTTTTGGATTTACATCAGCATTTAGCTAACTTCCTGAACACTTCACCCACTTCCTGAACTTATTCTGAGGAAGGAAAAACATCCTCCTTCAGAAATAAATGCAAATAATCACGGAGATTATTTTTATTAAATAAATAGTGTAAATGCAATGGAATTTCCTGTACAATGTACGTTTACTGTGGATATTTCAACAAAAATCTGTTTGTTGTGATCTCGTAGGAACCGTTTTATTTGCAGATAGTCTGAGGGATTATAACCGTTATGTAGCTACTCAAGAGATAAATTCTGAACATTTGCAATTTTTTTTTCTGTTTGCTGTTGTTAAAAAGTTTTTTTTTTTTAACTGAAAAATCTGAACACTAGGGGGAATGGTTTTCTTTGGGTCAGCAATTTTGAAGCTTGGTTTCTTTTAAAACAGGGTTTTCATGACCCCTAGTGGTGAATAGGGGGAAGGACAACTTTAAAGTTGAAGGTGAGTGTCACACAGTGTCTTAGTGATCAGGGTTTTTTAGTTAGGCATTTGTCTGGGAGAAAATGGGCTTCCCTGGTGGTTCAGACGGTAAACAATCTGCTTGCAATGCAGGAGACCCTGGTTTGATCCCTGAGTTGGGAAGATTCTCCTGGACTCCAATATTCTTGCCTGGAGAATCCCATGAACAGAGCCCATGGGGTCCCAAAGAATCGGACACTGAATGACTAATACTTTGGGAGAAAACAGCCATTCCAAGCACTTCTTAATGCCCATACTGCCTAAGAACCCTGTAAAGTGATGGTATGGAAATGGCAACCCATAAACATTTCTGGTGATGTTCTGTTCTTTTGATTAATATTTCTTCAGAGCCAGCCCACTGCCTAGCCAGCCCACACCTAAACTGGTTCAGTTTAAGAATGAATGAAAAATCTGAGACTTTGCAGAGAGAAGCACATCGATATATCAAGTCAGGATCAGGGTCTCTTCAATTTTTTTTTTTTTTTAATGAAGGCAGTCTCTCTGTATTTGTAAGAAGTTCGATTTGGTCATCTGGTTGTGGAGAAGAATGGTATTTTTCTGTTGAGTAAATCTCATGGATGCCTTAGAGATATGTTTTAGGCTGACTGTCCCTGTCTTTATTGTTTTCATTTTTGGCTGCACCACATGGCATGTGGGATCTTAGTTCCCCAACCAGGGCTTGAACCCCAGGCCCCTTGCCTTGGAAGGGCAGTGTCTTAACCACTGGACCACCAGGGAAGTCCCCTTGCCCGTGTCTTTTATGAAGGGTTTACAGGGCCTTTCTTAATGTTCTCCAGTGTGTCGGGCAGCAGCTAATTTTTAGAGGAAGCGGTGATAATAATCTGAGAAAGGCTTTTCACCCCCACATTCCTTGCAACCGCCGTTCAGCAGAAGGCTGCCTGGGCCAGACGGGTATATAGCCTCCTCATGCCTTCCCCAGGAAGAGGCTCCCTCATCCATTAACCAGGCTGACATTCTTCCGCTGGTCCATCCAAGGCCTCCAGAGTCGGGCCCCTTCCCCTTTCCTCCAGCTCCACGTCCCGCCTCTTCCTCAGACTCAATGTACCTTCTAACCAATTCCAACTCCCCGTGTGTCTCTCTTCTCTGCTTTGCACATGCAGGTCCCCTCAGCCAGGAGACCCTGTCCCTCCAAGGCTCTGGGCTCACTGCTCAAGACCCCATGTAAGCGTTCTCTCTCCCGGGAGCCTTGAGTAATCCCTCCTGGCCGACCTTGTGTCCCCTGTGTGTCGCCTCTCAAACACCTATAATTGCACGTTATCTCACATTCCATTGTTTGCACACATGTCTCCCCTAGACATCTGTGATAGTCTCAAGGACAAGGACTGTCCTGGCGCCTAACTCCCTGGTTTGTCCAGGTGCCCTGCAAATGTTCACTGACGTCCTGACATCAGTGTCTGTAGGCTTAGACTGTTCCGCTGGGGTGCAGTGTTTTGATAGGAGAGGGTAGGGAGCGTGCAGCTAGTTCAAAAGTTGACAGAGTTGAGTCAAGAGAGCAGGTCTTTGAAAGTGTACAGAACCACTTATTATCTCAAATGGCCTCAAACTTCATCCCCTGAGGAATATGATGGTTTCACATAAATGATCTCTAAATTTTTATCTGGGTGCATCACAGTTTCTGTAACTGGAGGAGCTGTGATCTAAGCATTTTTAAAACTCTGAGGTCAACGCAGGAAGTCTGTAACTGCATGAAAAATATATTATGCACACATGTGTCTTTGGGGAGCTAAATGGTCCAACCTTTCATAGGTGGGTGTATGATCACAAAAGGTTGAATACCACTGATGAAGAATTGTTGCAAAAAGGATGCTCGTAATCTTTATTGGCTCGGTAGGAGTTGACACCTTCTTGAGTGCTTCACGAGGGAGGCTTATAAACCGGTGATTCTGCTGCTTTTTCTCCACTGTCCTTCGTTAGGACACCTACAGGTCTGGTCTACAATTTAAAAAGAGAGGTTAAGGGCTTTGGCCTGTGTTCCATTGGTGTTGAATAGTGTCACCCTCCTGAGGTTCTAAAGGTATTGTGAAGGTATGATAAAAACCCTCGTCAACCCAAGATTATGCAGCATTCCCCACATAAAGAATTTTTCCTGCTCCAGGAAAGCTATCTCGGAGTGCTCACCAATCCTGCCCAAGTGGTCCAGGCTGAACCCTCTGTGCAGGTAACCTATATGTGAAGCATGGCTATAAAATGTTTTGCCACTGTGGGCTGGGCTTGCAAACTGCTAGGATGATTTTGCTCCTGGATGGGAGATGATTAAAGTGAATTGCGGTCGGGAGAGGCAGGCTTCATGTGTGTGTGAGCAGTCATTCAGAGTCTCAGGCTTTAATGCTCTTGCTGTCTTGAGTGAAGTGAAAGTGAAAGTCGCTCAGTCGTGTCCAACTCTTTGCGACTCCATGGCTACCAGGCTCCTCAGCAGACAGTCCATGGAGTTTTTCAGGCAAGAGTACTGCAGTGGGTTGCCATTTAAAGTTCTTAATAATTTTGGAATAAAAGCTTCTGTATTTTTATTTTGCTCCTGGTCCTGCAAATTGTGCTGCAGGACCCAAGGGGCTACACATACCTGAAGCAGCACCGTGCAGTGGAAAGGGCACGAGCTTTGGAGTCAGCAGTTGGGAGTTCACATCTCCGTTCTAATTTCCCAGCTGTGTGAGTGTGACTAGGTTGCTTCACGTCTCTGGCCTTCAGTGTTCTTATATCTAAAACGGTGATAATGGTGACCATAATATGTAACTTCTGTAATTGTCAGGGCTGTTAAACAGTATGTGATGGCAATGGCTGATAATGATGACAATAATTTGAAATTAACAAGTTAAGAAAGAACAAAACACAAAACAAACCAAAAAATCCATACACACAGACTTCTAGAGGTGGGAGGAATCCTAAAGACGAGCTCTTAGGTCCAGCTGTTTTGACCTTGGTCCTTCCACAGTCCTTTGAATTAGACCACTTGAAAATATTATATTATCATTATTTTCCTTTATTATAAATCTTTTTCCACATTCAACTTTGAGACCTCCTCCGTGCCTCCCCAGACTTGGGACTGTGTCTATCCTTGAAAACAAACAAACAAAAAACTCTTCACAACGCCTGTTAAAAAGTAGATGTTTAATAAATAATTGTTGAAAGAATAAACTAGCTCATTATTTGATTTTATTGTTGCAAAGCTGAAGCCCAGAGAAACTGAGTGAGTTACCCAGGCTCACAAAGCCTGTCCTTGGCAAAGCCAGGACTGGAGTCCCTTCTGTTTGTTTTGAAAGGAGTGCTTAGGGCCCCGTGGGGACCCATGTAGACACCATCTTTATTGCTTGCTGAGTTGCAATGATCAGATTACCTGGGAAATGTCTGAGTCTTTTGTGTAAGTGTATATTTACTTATTTGGAGTAAAAAATCAGAGGGGAAGGCCAGCCACTGGGGCTGGAATGAATATCCTTTGGACTGTCCCAGAGAACTTCTAGAGAAAGCAATCCATCAGACCCCTTTACTGAGCTCACAAGCCTGGCTCCCCTCTCTCCTTCTCCAGATCCTCCTATTCATGAGATTATCCTCTGTGATGCTGATGTCCTAGCTGTGATTGATCACCCACTGCTATCTCGGGGACCTGAGAGTGACCTTCTGGGTGCATTTGTAAGGGGAAAAAAAAATAAAAAACTTGAATGCATCCTCCTGTTGGCCTGAGATAAAGGGGGCTCAGAGTCATCTTTCATTAGAAAGATGGAAAAGCAATCACTGGAAAAACAATCTAAACAATAAAAAAAAATCCATAAGAAAATATTCTCCTTCCAGAGACTTAAAAGATACTTCTCATTTCAGCCACCCCACTGACATGATACCACTCCTAGGCAGGAAAAACAAATGTGTTTGTGAGAGGAGGAGAGGAAGGGAAGAAAGGAGAGATGGAAAGGTTAACAGAGGAAGGGAGGAGGCAGAAGGAGGAGGGGCAGGATGCAGGGAAAAAGAGGCTGAACGTATTTGAGAAGAGATGTGGGACTCATATTTACCTGCAGAATCCCAGAAAGCTAAATTACACTGATTCATCAGGATGAATCAATCTTGTTAAACTCACTTGGTTCAGCGTTAATTCTCAGGCTGGGAAGGAAGCATGGGAATACAGCGAAAAGATCTGGGTTTGAGTTTCGGCCCGAATGACAGTTTGTTGTGCTGACATTGAATTTTCCAAGTCCTAGGCCTCAGTTTTCTAACTCAGAAGTAGGGGGGAAATAGAGGAAATGAGACATACGAAAGTCATTTGAAAAAACAGAGTGTGACTCAAGCAAACACGGCCTCGAATTTACATGCGAGCTGGATCCATTCCACTTAAAACAGGCTTCGACACACCCCCAGCTCTGCTCTTCAGAAGCTGGAGGAACTTTTCTACCTCGTGTGTCTTAAATAAATAAGTACAAGACCTGATGGTCTCGTGACATCATTATGCTCAGGTGAGCTCATTCTGAGTCGTGGGTACAATTCTGAAATCATAATAAAAAGAGAAAACAGATGCATGGCCTCCTACCAGCTTTCAACACACTTGTTACCCTGGAGTGGGCAGACCTGGCTGGCAATGAGATCTGAGGCCAGTCCTGCCGCTCCAGTGCTGGGTATGAGTGAGTGTGACCACCTGCAAATTTCTCAGCCTCATCCAACCTCCCTCTCCCCACTTCTGATGGGAAAATACCCCTCTCCCTGTGTTGTTGGCACAAAGGCAAGTGCTGAGCGCAGCTCTTGGTGTCTGTTGGAGCCTCTGCCTATGTTGACCGACCCTGCACCCTCAGTTCCGGCACAGAGCAGATGGGAAATACATAGTATTTTTCCTCCTCCTCTTCTCTTTTTCACAGCTCTTACCCCCTCCCGACTCCCACTTACTCAGGTGTATTTCCTTGGGCCCCAAAGTAAAAGCTTTGGATCTGCGTATCCGAGACACTGCTTGACAGCATCTCTGTGAAGGCTTCAAATAGGAAACGCAGCCACGGCACTAAGCCCCTTACACTCTAGCCTACACGTTGTGAACTTTCAAAGATGTGGCTGTGAAGACCGGATGGAACTGGAGGCCCAGAGAAAGGATGAAGAGAGAAAAGAGCAAGAAGAAGAAATTGAAGAACCGAAGGGATTCACGACACAGGAAACGGCAAGGGGATTTTCTCTACATATGGGGGCACTGTTAGTTTTTGAGGCACCAGACCGGAAAGTAGAAAGAAGCATGAAAGTTGTAGCAGCCGTTCAGAATGCAATCCAGGGCTACCGTGGCATCCCTGACAAGAGAGACGAGCCACCACCCAGAAATCACTGGATCATTTTTTCAAGAGGACAGGTGGAATTGAATCTAGCGTGGAACCAGAGCTTGTGCCAGCAACATCAGCTGCGAGTGGAATTGCAGCCTCCCTCCGTCTCTGCTGCTGAGGACCCTTCGGCTCTTCCATCGCCCACCTCCGCTCCTCCTCCGTCACTAACTCTCCTCGCCTGTTCACCCGATGCCCGCCCCTGCATGCTAGCTGTTGTGCTGTGCTACTGTACTTTTCAAGGTCCTGAAGATTAAAAATGTTTTATTTATTTTTTGTTTTGTAACATATTATTTGTGCGAAAAGCATGATAAACCTGTTACAGTACAGTACTATACAACCAACTGTGTTAGTTGGCTCCTTAGGCTGACTCTGTTGGACTTACGGACAAATTGGATTTATGAACGCATTCTCAAAACGGAACTCGTTTGTGTGTAGGGGACTTACTGTATTTTATGGTTGTATATCTGTCTTGGGTGTCAGCAATGAAAACAGATTCCAGAGAGCTTATGTGCAGAGCAGTTTATTGGAGGGATATTAGGGGATGGAGAGAACTAGAAATAGGTAGAGATCAGAGGAGGTTCTTGTGCTGTAAAGAACGCAGTGTGGGAGGGGAAAAATGTCCAAGTGTGAGTTTTCTCTTGGTTGATAATTTGTTGTATGAACACGGACGTGTCATTTCCCATCCTAGGTTTCCGGTCTCTCACCCAGGAGTGGAGAGTCAGAGGGTGAGGCCGGCGAGGTCACAGCAGCGGTGTCCTGGCAGCCGAGTGGTCAGCAGGGCAGTTCCTCTGCTTTCAAACCAACGGCTTCCAGCTCTCCCCGTGGATAACCATCAGCCACAGCTGTGTTCCTGCACTGATTCCTGGAGGCTGCCAGTTCAAGGGAAGACCACCAGAGGGGCTGAGCCCAAGTCAGTTGCCCATCCTGATTTTGCCAGGGCCAGTATGTGAGTGTGTGTATGTGTGTCTGTGTGAGTGTGTGTGTGTGTCTGTGTGAGTGTGAATGTGTGTGAGTGTGTGCGCGTGAGAGAGTGTGTGTGAATGTGTGAGTGTGTGTGAGTGTGTGTGTGTGTGTGTGTGTGAGAGAGAGAGAGAGAGAGGTCCTGACTACTTTTGATGTGAAGGTAAGGTAAGGTAAGGTAAAGTCGCTCAGTCGTGTCCGACTCTTTGCAACCCCATGGACTGTAACCTACTAGGCTTCACCGTCCATGGGATTCTCCAGGCAAGAATACTGGAGTGGATTGCCATTTCCTTCTCCAGTTTGATGTGAAAGATGGGTTCAACCTCCCACCAAGAAAAACCACACCAAAATCAATCCTTAGAAAGAGAGAGGGATTGGTTGAGAGACACTAGACAATTAAACTAGGACACCTGTCCAGTTGCAGCTCAGAAGAGGATGTGCAGGCATCTTCCAGAGGCCACGGACTCTGAGGTCCCGCCTTGTGTGGGGACAAAGAGCCCAACTACAGTGCTGGGAGTCCTCCATCCACTGCTGTGGATAGGGAGGGCCCTGCAGTGTCTGCTCGTTCATGGTGGTTTTGAAGAAAAATCAACATTAAATGAAAACAAATAATTAGGAATTTATTGTCATTGGAAAACACCTATAAACAATTTCCACTTTCACTTTGAAAGTCACTTAGTCATGTCCAACTCTTTGGGACCCCATGGACTATACAGTCCATGGAATTCTCCAGGCCAGAATACTGGAGTGGGTAGCTTTTCCCTTCTCCAGAGGATCTTCCCAACCCAGGAATCGAATCCAGGTCTCCCACATTGCAGGTGGATTATTTACCAGCTGAGCCATAAGGGAAGCCCAAGAATACTGGAGTGGGTAGCCTATCCCTTCTCCAGCAGATCTTCCTGACCCAGGAATCGAACCGGGGTCTCCTGCATTGCAGGTGGATTCTTTACCAACTGAGCTATGAGGGAAGCCCAATAAACAAGTTGAATTGAATTAAATTAAATACACTCTGCCTCTGAGTGTAGACAGGTTTGGAGAAATAGCCTTGAGGACATCCGTCATAAGCCATCTGAAGAGCTGGTCCCTTACCATTTAATAAACAAGCTGAATTCAGTTCAACTCTCAGCACGCCCCTGAATGCTGGGTGGCTGTGCCACTGATCGTATGGTCTCTCCTTCAGGAACTGACTGCTTCCTTCTTTCGTATCTTTAAAACCCTAATCATTCAAAAAAACTAAATTAAAGACTCAAACCCAACAGCTGAATGCATTTTTTTTGTTTGGGAAAGCCCAGTTTTCAGTAGATTACCCTGGGCAAAGGCATCTGCCCCGCCGCCCCGCCACCCCTCACCCCCAACCTTTCTTTTTAGCCAAAGAACAAGTATTCTGATGAATCTCAGAAGTCACTGGACCTATTTTCTGCTAAAAGGTGACAAACCAACAAGAAAATAATCATTAACCACCTCCCAACTCTTCATTGCAAATAAACAGGGCTACTTTGGACAATGTAGATGGTCCATTGCTGCTGCTGCTGCTGCTAAGTCGCTTCAGTCAGGTCCGACTCTGTACGACCCCACAGACGGCAGCCCAACAGGCTCCCCCATCTCTGGGGTTCTCCAGGCAAGAACACTGGATTGGGTTGCCATTTCCTTCTCCATAGATGGTCCACAATCACCTCCAAAATTTGGTATGGATTATGTTGGACTAAATCCTCACTTTTGCACAGGGCTTCACAGTTTATATAGAGCTTTATGGCTTGCATGGGCTTCCCAGGTGGCTCAGTGGTAAGGAGTCTACCTGCCAACGCAGGAGACCCAGGTTTGATCCCTGGGTCAGGAAGATACCCTGGAGAAGGAAATGGCAATCCACTACAGTGTTCTTGCATGGGAAACCCCATGGACAGAGGAGCCTGGTGGGCTACACTCCATGGGATCACAAAGAGTTGGACACGACTGAGCAACTGACTGAATGCACACACATGCATAGTTTGCGTGGAGCCTGCAGTTTGCCCTCTTAAATGCATCATTTTATTTGAGCCCTATAACAGGCCACTGGGCAAGCATCACTTTTCTTCTGATTACTTTAAATACCTCCTCAACATGTTCAGTGTCCACTCTTTCTTTTTTCTTTTACATTGAGGCATACTTAACATCTGATAAAAAGCACAATTCTCAGTTGTTCACTCTGGCAAGTTGTGACAGTTTTACACACTGTGTAACTGCCAGGTACAAACAGACACAAAACATTTCCATCACCCCAGAACATTCCCTCACTTTTCTTTCCAATTTCCCTCTCCCCCCAGCAACTACTTTCTGATTGCTATCACTACAATTTTTGTTTTTTGGTATGTGAGTTTCATTTCATATCAATGGAATCACATAGCATATGCATGAATTATCCATGCTGTGTATATCAGGAGAGTCTACATTTGTATTGCCAATAGTATTCATTGTGTAAATACATCACAATTTGCTTTTGAAATCATCTTTTGATAGAAATTTGTGGAGTTTGTGGGGGCATACTTTTTGCTTTTATAAATATGGCTGCTATAAAAATTCTTGTACAAATACTTTTGTGAACATATGTTTTCATTTAACTTGGATAAATACCTAAGAATGAAATCGCTGGGTCATAGGGTAGATGTATGTTTAACTTTATAAAGAAAGCACCAAATAGTTCTCCAAAGTGGTTTGTCAGATATATGGCTTGTCAACATCCACTTGGCTTCCTCCAGTCATTTCTCCTTGTAGACTCCAGAGCAATCTATTCAAAACATAACCTTGATCCCATCACTTTCCTGCTGAAACCCTTTCAATGGTTTTCCACTACCCTTCAGATGGAGTCCAAACTTTTAAACAGCGTGCATAGCTTGGCCCCTTGCTTGCATCAGCTACTGCTTCCTGTCTCCCTGCCCCCTTGTATCTGCATTCCAGTCTCCTTCCCTGGGAAGCTTTTTCCCTCCTCTTTTCCTGGATGACCCCTGTTCATCCACGGGACCCTCTGCCCATTTATCCTTCAAGTTTCAACTTATGGCTTACTTCTTCAGGGGCTTCCTCTGTGGACGAGGTCAGGTCACCTGCTCCTGTCACGCCCGGGTCTTCTCCTTCTTAACATTCATTGTGCTGTTGTTATTTTTAAATTGCGTATATTTATTTCAGTTTTTGAATAGGTTATACACTCATACCGTTCAAAAATTCTCAAAAGAAGCTCAGCAAAGAGTTTTAGGTGCACTCCTGTTCCATTTTGCCTGGCTTCCCACCTACCTAAAAAAAAACACAAAAAAACTCCCTTTAGTCCCTTTCCAGAGGGACTTCCCTGGTTAAGAATTCACCTCCATTGCAGGGGATGCGGGTTTGGTCACTGGTCAGTGAACTAAGACCCCATGTGTCTCGGGGCAAACTAAGGCTGCGTGTCACAGCTAGCAAAGCCTGTGCGTCACAGTGAAGAGCCTGCACAACAACAAAATTCTTCCTCTCCAGAAAATGCCTATGTGAGATTTTTACACACATATGCACTATACTAATTATTAGTATTACTCTTTGTAATATCACTGCATCAATTTATTATATTACTATATTAGTATGTATACTAATATAAAAAATATATACTATACTAATTATATATCTATTATATATGTATATATACATGTAATATATAAATGTATATATAATATAAATATATACTAATATAATAAATTGATGCAGTAAATTACAAAGAGTAATACTAATAATTAGTATAGTATGTATGTGTATGAAAGTGAAAGTCACTCAGTTGTGTCCAACTCTTTGTGATCCTATGAACTATACAGTCCATGGAATTCTCCAGGACAGAGTGGGTAGCCATTCCCTTCTCCAAGGTATCTTTATGTGTAAAATCTCATAAAGGCATTTTCTGGAGAGGAATTTTTTTTCGCTGTATTATATATATATGTACACTAATGTAATTAATATATATACTAATATAATAAATTGATACAATAATATTAGAAACAGTAATACTAAAAATTAGTATAGTGCATATGTGTGTAAAATCTCATATAGGCACTTTCTGGAGAGGAATTTTTTTGGACTGCATTATATATACATAAACCAATATAACTAGTATATATACGAATATAATAAGCAAATATACTAATATAATGAATTGATGCAGTAATATTAGAGTAATGCTAATGATTAGTATAGGGTAAATGTGTGTAAAATCTCGTACAGGCCTCTTCTGGAAAGGAATTATTTTTTGGTTGTGCAGGCTCCTCATTGAACAACTACACTATCTTCAGTCTCACATTAGTGCAATCTACACACCATCCTGCACTTTGCTTTTTTCACTTAGCAATATGTCTTGGTAATTTTCCTTTTCAGAACTTAGAAAGTTCGCTCATTCTTTGTCACTTCTCCCTGACGTTCCATCTAGGGCTGGTCTGTCCCCTAAGCCTGATGTTCCATCTAGGACTGATCCAGGCCCATCCGGATGGCCATTTCGGTTATTCTTCATCTTTTGCTAATCAATGTTGTAGTGATAACAATCATATACACATGTTACTTTCTTGTGAATGTTAGAACACCCAAAGGATAATTTCTTAGGAACAAATTGCTGGTACAAAAGGTTCAAGTTTGTATAATATTTGAACAAATTTTGGCAAATTGCCTTCCATGGGGTTGTATCACTTTATGCACCCACCCACAGTGAATCAGAAAGCCTGTTTGCCCTTGACCTCGCTGTATTTGTTGCAGAGCGTTTGGCAATCTGGCAATGTGAGAACAGAAAAATATCATCTTGGCATAGTTTGTTTTAGTTTGCATTTCTTACTTACGAAACTAAGCATCTAGTAGGATTTGTTGTATTTTTAATTACATAGCACAGTGCCTGGCAATATATCCAATATATCTATTAATACAATAACAAACATATGTATTGTCTATTAACATATATCATGTATGCCAAATGCATATATTGTATTTATTAATATATATTAAGCATATGTACTGTATACAAGTATATATAATTGTTGAAGGGATGAAAAATTGAATGATGATCAAAGAGCTTAAGGTCAAATGATTTAGGACACACAGCTCGTAAGTGAGGATTTTCTGGCACCAAGTTCAGAATGATTTCTTTTAAAAAAAATATTTTTAAAAATTAATTTACTTATTTTAATTAGAGGCTAATTACTTTACAATATTGTAGTGGTTTTTGCCATACTTTGACATGAATCAGCCATGGGTGTACATGTGTCCCCCATCCTGAAACCCCCTCCCACCTCCCTCCCCATCCCACCCCTCAGGGTCATCACAGTGCACTGGCCCTGAGCACCCTGTCTCATGCATCGAACCTGGACTGGTGATCTATTTCATATATGGTAATATACATGTTTCAGTGCTATTCTCTCAAATCACCCACCCTCGCCTTCTCTCACAGAGTCCAAAAGACTGTTTTTTTAATCTCTGTGTCTCTTTTGCTGTCTCACATAAAGGGTCGTCGTTACCATCTTTCTAAATTCCATATGTATGCGTTAATATACGTACAGCATGATTTCTATCAGTGTGTGCAGCCCCATATTTTTAGGGTGGTCCACAGGGAGAAAGGAAAAGGAGAGGCTATTAAAGGGCAGAAGGTAAAAATCTTGGCTCTGCTCCGCTAGGCATTACTGTTGAAATCATTTATAAGATGCCAAGTATACTGTTTAATAGGACATGCAACCCACTCAGTATTCTTGCCTGGAAAATCGCATGGACAGAGGAGCCCGGTGGGTCCATCCTGAACCCCCCTCCCACCTCCCTCCCCATCCCACCCCTCAGGGTCATCCCAGTGCACTGGCCCTGAGCACCCTGTCTCATGCATCGAACCTGGACTGGTGATCTATTTCATATATGGTAATATACATGTTTCAGTGCTATTCTCTCAAATCACCCACCCTCGCCTTCTCTCACAGAGTCCAAAAGACTGTTTTTTTAATCTCTGTGTCTCTTTTGCTGTCTCACATAAAGGGTCGTCGTTACCATCTTTCTAAATTCCATATGTATGCGTTAATATACGTACAGCATGATTTCTATCAGTGTGTGCAGCCCCATATTTTTAGGGTGGTCCACAGGGAGAAAGGAAAAGGAGAGGCTATTAAAGGGCAGAAGGTAAAAATCTTGGCTCTGCTCCGCTAGGCATTACTGTTGAAATCATTTATAAGATGCCAAGTATACTGTTTAATAGGACATGCAACCCACTCAGTATTCTTGCCTGGAAAATCGCATGGACAGAGGAGCCCGGTGGGCTACGGTCCACAGGGCCACAGAGACTCAGACACGACTGGACCGGAGCTGGATGAGGAGGACCCTGCCGAATGCCAACTGGAGAGCACCCAGCTCAGGGCCAGCTTCCTGGCCCCCATCACTGCGTTCAGTGACGAGCATGGGGGTGAGGGTTGGGCCGGTCTCGGTTGTGACTCAGCTCCGATAGCAGCTGTGAGACTGTCGTCTCCTAGGAGCACCTTCCTGCCGGGGGAAAGGAGATGACAACAGAAACCTCGAGGCTTCGGCTGGTCCTCAGTTCTCTGCTTCCAGCGACTCCCCTCCCTGTTTGTACCTTGTGACTCCAGCCTCCTGGGAGAGATGGTTGGGCCCAGGGTGGTTTGGCCCAAGTGAGGTCCTTCAGAATCTCAAAAGAATTTGGGCATAGGACCCAGTGTGTGTGTGTGTGGTGGGTTGGGGGGGAGTGCTATGCTCAGTCACTCAGTTGTGTCTCTTTGTGACCTGGGGACTGTTGCCTCCAGGCTCCTCGGAGGTTACAGCCTAGGAAGAGAAACGCATCAACCTATTTTGATGAACTTGGCTCAGCCTGGCAGTGCTGAGCCCTATAACAGGACGGACTTTGTAAGCAGCCTGAGTGGTTAGAGGTCACTCCACGCAGATGGAGAAAGGGAAGCAGGGGGCTTTCTGAGGGCCTCCAAAGAAGAAAGAGTAGCTGATTGGTGAATTCCTGGTACTTTTCTCAAATTCACCAGACTGAGTGTAACCTGAAAGGGGGTTCTTTTGCTTGGACACAAGGAGTGTCACCCCAACACGGAGGTGCAGGGCCAGGAGATGGTGCTCCTTGGAGAGGGAGCCCCCTTTCTGAGCTCTAAATATCCAGCTTCCGCTTCTCATCTCTTCTGAAACCCAGTCACACTTCTTGGTCTCAAGTTTTCTCTGATACATGACCCTTACAATGGTGTGTCCACCTTTATTTAAATTCTCCCGTGTGGGACCTGTTCTGGTGCCCAACATCCTTTATGCTGTAAGCCACACAACTGTTGTGAGTTTTAAATAAAGAAATGAGATTACCAATAGGACCTACTGTGCACAGGGAAACTCTGCTCAGTATTCTGTAATAACCTGAATGGGAAAAGAACTGGTGCCTCAGACAGTAAAGAATCTGTCTACAAAGTGAAGGACCCGGGTCTAATCTGCAGGTCAGGGAGATCCCCTGTGGGGAGTATGGCAACCCACTCCACTATACCTGGAGAATCCCATGGTACAGAGGAGCCCGGTGGGCTACGGTCCATGGGATCGAAAAGAGGTGGACATGACTGAGCAACTAACACACACGTGTATGATTGAAAAATTTTGCTACACACATGAAACTAAGACAACATTGTTAATCAACCATACTCCAATACAAGATAAAAATTAAAACAAAATTAGGATATCGGAAAAATTAAATTATATAAACTTACAATTAAATGAAAGGTAACAAAATATTATCTGTAGAATTTAATTCAAATAAAAATTCCGATAGGATTTTTTGAAGGTACATAGAAACTCATTCTGGAAAAAGTGAAAGGAAGGAAGAAAGGAAGAAAGAAGGAAAGGAATATAGGGCACCTAATGAGATGGATTCTATATATATATATATATTTTTTTTTTCCCCCCAATGGAAGAAGGGATGGGGATGAGCCTGTCAGTCAACTCGTATATACCCTACATAAGCAATGTAACCCAAAACTCGGGGCTCCTTCCTATAGCCGCTGCATCGGTAACGGTGGGAGCCCCAGCTCGAGCTTGGTAATAAAAACTCTCTTGCTTTTGCATCCGATATCGGCTCCCTGGTGGTCATTGGGAGATTTCGTGACTTGGGCATAACAGGCATGTCTGTCACAGGCTGGGGAGACAGTGGGAGACATATTTGGGTAGGAATTCAGGCTCCAACTCCTACAAAAGTCATTACTTCCATGAGTCTGAGTTTTCTCAGCCACAAAGAAAAATTTGTGTGGCTGCTATAAGCACTAAATGTGCCCTTGTGCAGAGTGAGAGCTCAGTGAATGGGAGGTGAGTATTACTGTAATATCTTCCCAAGAAGAGTCAGGAGAACCTCCATTCTGATGGAAAGAGCTACTTGCCTGATGATGCTTCCCTTTTAACCCAGGGTCCAGAATCAAGGTTACAATGTTGCCATGGCAACCTTGTTACCCATTAAGGTTGTGATCTTCAGTTCAGTTCAGTTCAGTCGCTCAGTCGTGTCCAATTCTCTGTGACCCCATGAATCACAGCATGCCAGGCCTCCCTGTTCATTACCATCTCTCGGAGTTCACTCAGACTCACATCCATCGAGTCAGTGATGCCATCCAGCCATCTCATCCTCTATCGTCCCCTTCTCTTCCTGCTCCCAATCCCCCCCAGCATCAGACTCTTTTCCAATGAGTCAACCCTTCGCATGAGGTAGCCAAAGTACTGGAGCTTCAGCTTTAGCATCATTCCTTCCAAAGAAATCCCAGGGTTGATCTCCTTCAGAATGGACTGGGTGGATCTCCTTGCAGTCCAAGGGACTCTCAAGAGTCTCCAACACCACAGTTCAAAAGCATCAATTCTTCGGCACTCAGCCTTCTTCACAGTCCAACTCTCACATCCATACATGACCACAGGAAAAACCATAGCCTTGACTAGACGGACCCTAGTCGGCAAAGTAATGTCTCTGCTTTTGAAAATGCTATCTAGGTTGGACATAACTTTTCTTCCAAGGAGTAAGCGTCTTCTAATTTCATGGCTGCAGTCACCATCTGCAGTGATTTTGGAGCCCCCCAAAATAAAGTCTGACACTGTTTTCACTGTTTCCCCATCTATTTCCCATGAAGTGATGGAACCAGATGCCATGATCTTCATTTTCTGAATGTTGAGCTTTAAGCCAACTTTTTCACTCTCCTCTTTCACTTTCATCTACAAACCCCTTTTCCTAACTTTACTTCTGAAGCCTATCAGACAATGAGAAGAACTTCTCAGCCTGACCAGACCAAGGGACATGTACATATGTGCGCACACACACACACAAGCTTCGAACAGCTATTTTTCAGGGCAATTCCCACTTGGGTCATCTCCTGCCAAGAGAAAAATGTAAATCACTTTTCAGTCCAGCATCCAGCGGCCCTGCAAACCAGTCCAAGAAAAATTCAACTTTGGTCTACATAACAGAAACTGGGCAGCCAGCCAGCAAACTTTTGTTTTGTGTTTTTAAGACAAATTAAGAGAAATGCAACGTGCTCTTCGTCAAATGATGTCTGTGGTGATGAAAAGCGGCCCCACAGGGCTGGGGTTTAATCCTGGCAAAGGACAGGGGTTATTTGCTGGGTTGGGCTAAGGGAGGACCTTCGAGGGGTAAACTCCCCTGAGTGACTTAAAGGCTGCAGAAATCGCGAAGGAGGGAATCACCAAGAACCTCAGCACCCGAGAGGTTGGTTCTAAACAAGTCCCAGATCCGAAACTGCTAAGGGTGGAGTAGGAGTGGGAAGCTGAGGGTAGAGGGAAGCTGGAAGATGAGGTGGGGTCAGTTCACAAGAGGATGTGAGTTTGAACCTTCCTCCTCGAGGCTGTAGGAGCCCTTGGAACCGATTTAAGCAATGATACTGTCTTTCCCACTCTTCAACTAAGCCCTGATGGAACTGGGAGTCAGGAGCTTTCTCATGCTCATGTGATTATTATAACAACATTTGGAGGTAGACTTCATTACTTTTCTTTTCCAGTTGAGTAAACGGAGACTCAGAAAGTAATTCAACTGCCCAGGATTACCAGGCTAGATGGAGCCAGTACTTGAAGTCCAAGAGCCTCCAGGCCCAGTCATTGAATTTTCCAGTTTGGCCCCAAAGCAAGGACAATATCTAAATTATGCATCTTTGCTTTCCCTACCCCTCCCTGCCTGGTCCCAGCTCTCCAAAATTCAGTTGACTTTGGGAGGTTGAAAACTCAAACATGACCTCGCCTTTCACCCATCTCCAGCAGGCCCTGGGAATGGCTGTTGGAGCTGGCAAAACAAGGGCACTGTGAGACCAGAGGCCCTTTGCTCCCCTCCGGAGCACATTCCCTTTCCCTGTCCCTTCTCACAGGGAGAGGAATTTTGCCCGTGGGAGCGGTCTCAGGTGCCTCCCTAACACATTCCTGCATCTAAATCAGATGCTGGTCAATGTTTCACCCCCTGCCTTCCTCCCAGCCAGATCTTCTGAAGCTGGTGAACAATTAACCTCCAGAGGCTTTTGGACCTCTCTCCCAAAAAGCCTTCCCACACTTGGCTGTGCTCCTGCACGCTAAGTTGTTCAGTTGCATCTGACTCTTTGCGACCCCATGAACTGGGACTCACCAGGCTCCTTTGTTCAGGGGATATTTTAGGCAAGGATACTGGAGTGGGTCACTCTTTTCCTCCTCAGGGGATCTTCCCGACCCAGGGATCGAACCCATATCTCTGGCATTGCAGGCGGTGTCTTCACTTGCTGAGCCATCTGAGAACTACTGGGTGTCGAGGATCTGCCAAACCCCTCCAGTCTCCAGGGAGCCTCTTGTATCCATTTTTATACTGATTCTGTTGATATACAGTTCTTCCACACAAGGAAATACATCTTAGGGGACCACTGAGCCAAAGCACCTACACTCAATGCTTGGATTACATTTTCTGTTGAAAATTCTTACAAAGAACCAGAGAAGAGGGACAGACATTCTAACTTTGCCCTGCCACCTAGCAGTCAGCTCACCTTAGCCAACAGTCTTAACCCATGCAGGTTTTCTCTTCATTTATTGAATGAGGAGAACCATTCTTTCCTCTTTCCATTTAGTATACAGGTTAAACATCCATGGAAAACTGTTCAACCTGTGTGTGTGTTAGTTGCTCAGTCGTGTCTGACACTTAGTGACCCCATGATCTGTCCATGGAATTCTGCAGGCAAGAACACTGGCGTGGGTAGCCTATCCCATCTCCAGGGGATCTGCCCGACCCAGGAAGGATTGAACCTGGCAAATTCCTTACCATCTGAGCTACCAGGGAAGCCTATAGTAGAAATTTAGTAAGTATTCATACCTAAGAATGCATTGGAGAAGCAAATGGCAACCCACTCCAGTGTTCTTGCCTGGAGAATTCCAGGGACGGCGGTGCCTGGTGGGTGGCCGTCTATGGGGTTGCACAGAGTCGGACACAACTGAAGCGACTTAGCAGCCGCAGCAGCAGTAGCATTCCTAAGAAACTGTAGCTTAAAGCTTGTAAAAGCATAGACTTCTGGAACTGTAAAGCCCCTGACAGAGCTGTGCATCTTTTATAAATGAGGGACCCCAGAGAGAGAATTCGGGGCTGTATCTACCAGTCTCTCAGCCAGTCAGTGCTCTGTAATCTAGTTCAGCTTTGTCTAGTAGAAATACAATATATAAGCCATACATGTAATTTTAAAAGCTTTTTTAGTAATCACATTTAAAAAGTAAAAGGAAACAGGTGAAGTTAACATATTTTACTTAATCCAATGTAGACAATATCCTTTTCGTGGATCACAGCCTTGGCGTGGTGAAGGAGCTTGAGTAACTCAATGAAGCTATGAGCCATGCCATAGAGGGCCACCTAAGATGGATGGGTCATAGTGGAGCGTTCTGATGAAACGTGGTCCACTGCAGAAGGGAGAAGAGGGCAGCAGAGGATGAGGGGGTTAGATGGCATCACTGACTGAATGGACATGGACGTGGGCAAACTCCAGGAGACAGTGAAGGATAAGGAAGCCTGGCAGGCTGCAGTTCATGGGGTTGCAAACAGTTGGACATGACTTAGCAATTGAACAACAACAAGGACAATATATTTTTCATGTAATCAACAAAAAAAGTATAAGCAAATGATTTATACTTGTTGTACCGAACCTTCACAGCCTGGTGGGTATTTTACACTTAGAGCACAGTTGACACAGACTAGTCACACTTCAAGTGCTTAACAGTCACGTGTGGCTAGTGGCTACCATAAGGACAGCACAGATTTAGTCCAATGTGAGTCAGTAAGCATTCTGTGCACCGTCTATGTTCCAGGCACTCTCTGGATGCAGGGATATGAAGGTAACAAAACCCAGCAGAGGATGAAGCGGACAGCCTTGGAAGCCAGAAACCATAACCCAAGGTTGGGAGTCCCTCCCCACCTAGGCTGCTGGATTATGCATTTTTATGTTTGGTTGAGGAAGTCAAGAAGAAAATTCTCCAGGAATAATATCTGGATCGCAAGGGCATTTTCCTCTACTCCAGTTCTGGGGATATCAAAGGATTTGTTCCAAACTGCTGTTATGTTCTAGGCATTGTGTCCTGCATTTAACAGGTATTGTCTGATTTACTCCTCAGCGTGACTGTATAGGGACTTTATTGTGTCCATTTTATAGAAGACAAGTAAAGGCTCAGAGAGCCTGAGTAATTCATGCACAAGTCATATCAGAGGCGGAGCTGTGACTCTGTCACAGAAAGCAGGCGTGATTAACTTGGCCAGTGTCACTTATGGAGATGTGAGCAAGGTGAATGAATATTCCTTGGACATGATGACTTTGGCGTTTTTAGAAACATTCCTGTTGGAGCAGTAGATAAAAATCCGCTGGCCAATGCAAGGAACATAGGTTCGATCCCTGGTCCGGTAAGATTCTACCTGCCACAGGACAACTAAGCCCACGTGCCACAACTACTGAGCTTGCACCCGAGAGCCCGGGGACCTCAACCGCCGCGTCCACACTGCAACTCCTGAAGCCTGCGTGCTCTAGGGCCCGAGAGCCACAGTCCTGTGCCTCTGTGCTGCAGTTACTGAAATCGGTTGCCTAGAGACCATGCTCTGCAACTAGAGAACCCACCACGAGAAGCCTGCCCGCTGCAGCTAGCGAGCAGTTCCCACTCTCCACAGCCAGAGCAAGGCTGCACGCAGCAGCAAAGACCCCGAGCAGCCAAAAATAAATAAACAAGAATAAACAAACGTGGCAGTGTGTGCGCACAAAACAAAAATAAATAAAAGAAACATTCCTAAAGTTTCCTGAATCAAGGGACTAGAGGTTGATTTTAATACCTTCCCATCCCTGGTGACCAAAGTTCCCACTGCCTGAGGCTCTTGCTGCAAAGGAAGAGAGGAAAACATTCCAACACTCAGCTCCCTGGCTGTGGGGAGCTGCTCTGAGCCTCAGAGGCCTCAGGTTTTTTTTTTTTCTTTCTTTTTATTGTTGTTGTTTTTTAAATTTTATTGGGTTATAGTTGATTTACAATGTGGGGTTAGTTTCAAGTGTACAGGAAAGTGATTCAGTTATACGTAAACTTCCATTCAGTCTTTTTTGGATTCTTTTCTCATGTAGGTTATCACAGCATATCGAGCATAGTTCTGTGTGCTGTGCAGAAGGTCCTTGCTGGTTACCTATCTTGTATATAGTAGTGCGTGTGTCTTCATCCCAAGTTCCTGATTTATCCCTCCTCTCTACCACGTTTCCCCTTCGGTAATCATAAATTTGTTTTCAATATTTTTAAATCTGTTTCTGTTCTGTAAATAAGTTCATTTGTTTCATTTTTAAAAAATCAGATTCCACATATGAATGAAATCATATGGTATTTGTCTTTCTCTGACAATTCACTGAGTATGATAATCCTTAGGTCCATCCACGTTGCTGCAAATGGCATTATTTTGTTCTTTTTGTAGCTGAGTAATATTCCGTTGTATATATGTACCACATCTTTATCCATTCCTCTGTCGATGAACACGTAGGCTGCTTTCATGTCTTAGTTATTGTAAATAGTGCTAAAACGGACACTGAGATGCATGTATCTTTTCTAATTATGATTTTCTCTCAATATATGCTGAGGAGTGGGATTACTGGATAATAAGGTAGCTTTATTTTTAGTTTTTAAAGGAATCTCCATGCTGTTGTCCATAGTGGCTGTACCAATTTACATTCCCACCAACAACATTAGAGGGTTCCCTTTTCTCCAAAGCCTGTTCAGCATTTATCATTTGTAGATTTTGTGATGATGGCAATCTGACCTGTATGAGGTGCTACTTCACTGCAGTTTCGATTTGCATTTCTCTGATAACTAGTGATGATGAGCATGTTTTCATGTGATTTGGGGCCATCTATGTGTCTTCTTTTGAGAAATGTCTATTTAGATCTTCTGTTCATTTTTTTGCTTGCTTTTTATTGTTTGGCCATATAGCTGCATGAGCTATCTGTATATTTTGGAAATTAATCCCTTGTTGATTGCTTCATTTGCAATTATTTTCTCCCATTCTGTGGGCTGTCTTTTCATTTTGTTTATGGTTTCCTTTGCTGTGAAGAAGCTTTCAAGGTCAATTAGGTCAGAGACCTCAACTTGAAATGCATCTTGACCTCAAGTTCACCTCAAAGAGGGTTTACCTTGTTTCTCTAAATTGAACGTGTTGCCCAAAGCTTCCCTGAGGTGAGGGGCCCACCCAGGAGGAGTTTTCATTTTCCATAGCCTGGATTCAGCTCCTGCTGATTTGGGAATCATCTGAGCTGATAAAAAGCACCCAGAATGTGAACATCCACCAAACTAGAACACGAGCTTCTGTAGCTCCAGGAGTTCCTGAAAGAATAGCCACGGCCCTCAAGGCCACATATTAAGAAGTCTGTGAACCTGGAATAATCAAGGAGAATGAAGGTGTGATTTCGTGGGGAAATCTCCCTAGAGGAAAGTAGACAGTGTGTGTGTGTTGTAGGGGAAAGGGTGATCAGTTCAGTTCAGTTCAGTTCAGTCGCTCAGTCGTGTCTGACTCTTTGTGACCCCATGAACTGCACCATGCCAGGCCTCCCTGTCCATCACCAACTCCTGGAGTTTACCCAAACTCATGTCCATCAAGTTGGTGATGCCATCAAGCCATCTCATTCTCTGTCATCCCCTTCTCCTCCTGCCTCCAATCCCTCCCAGCATCAGAGTCTTTTGCATCAAAAAAACAATTCAAAATTGGATCACATCCTGAAACACAGAGCATGTGATACCTGCATGGACTTGAACTGGTTTGACTAAAGTACTAAAAAAAAAAAAAAAAAATCAATACCACATTTATTCTGTCATTTGAAATAGCTTTGTTTACTTATATTTCATTAACTCAACAAATACTTTTTGAGTACCCTCTAGGTGCTGGATCTGTATATATGGTGCAGAGGGTTGGGAGGGGAGGCAGACATAGGGAAGAAAAATGCCAGGGGAGGCCGCTTGACCTTCAGGTAGCATTTAAGCTGGGACCCTGCTCATTGGGCTATCCTAGTGACTCAGCGGTAAAAGAATCCACCTGCAAAACAGGAGACCACCTGCAATGTGGGAGACACTGGTTCGATTCCTGGGTCGGGAAGATCTCCTGGAGAAGGAAATGGCAACCCACTCCAATATTCTTGCCTGGGAAACCCCACGGACAGAGGAGCCTGGTGAGCTACGGTCCATGGGGTTGCAAAGAATCGGACGCAACTTACCAACTAAACCACCACCACCTGCTAGCCGAGAAGTCTGGATTTCAGAACTCAGGTTTGGCTTTACAAATCTAGGAACTGACACATGACACTTAAAACCAGGAGAATAAATGAGAGGACCTAGATCCGAGGTCAGGGACAGTTGGGAGAAGCCACCTCGAGCTTGAGGCCAGGGGCGGTGACCCCGGGGAGCCACCACAAGCCCGAGGCCAGGGGTGGCAGCTGGGAGGGGCCACCTCGAGCCCGAAGCCAAGGGCGGTGACCCTGAGCCTGAGCCCGAGGCCAGAGGTGGCAGCTGGGAGGAGCCACCCACGCCCGAGGCCAGGGCTGGCGGCCTAGAGGAACAACCCAAGGATCAGCAGGAGGGCCTAGAGGATCTATCCCACGTTGAAGGTCAGGAACAGCCCCTCGTCCAAGGTAAGGAGCCGCGGCTGTGCTTTGCTGAAGCAGCCGTGAAGAGATGCCCCACACCCAAGGTAAGAGAAACCCAAGTAAGATGATAGGTGGTGCAAGAGGGCATCAGAGGGCAGACATACTGAAACCACACTCACAGAAAACTAGTCAATCTAATCACACTAGGACCACAGCCTTGTCTAACTCAATGAAACCAAGCCATGCCTGCAGGGCAACCCAAGGCGGGCGGGTCATGGTGGAGAGGGCTGACAGAACGTGGTCCACTGGAGAAGGGAATGGCAAGCCACTTCAGTATTCTTGCCTTGAGAACCCCATGAACAGTATGAACAGGCAAAATGATAGGATATCAAAAGAGGAACTCCCCAGGTCATTAGGTGCCCAATATGCTACTGGAGATCAGTGGAGCAATAAGTCCAGAAAGAATGAAGGGATGGAGCCAAAGCGAAAACAATACCCAGTTGTGCATGTGACTGGTGATAGAAGCAAGATCCGATGCTGTAAAGAGCAATACTGCATAGGAACCTGGAATGTCAGGTCCATGAATCAAGGCAAATTGGAAGTGGTCAAACAAGAGATGACAAGGGTGAACGTCGACATTCTAGGAATCAGCGAACTAAAATGGACTGGAATGGGTGAATTTAACTCAGATGACCATTATATCTACTACTGCGGGCAGGAATCCCTCAGAAGAAATGGAGTAGCCATCATGGTCAACAAAAGAGTCCGAAATGCAGTACTTGGATGCAATCTCAAAAATGACAGAATGATCTCTGTTCGTCTCCAAGGAAAACCATTCAATATCACAGTTATCCAAGTCTATGCCCCAACCAGTAATGCTGAAGAAGCTGAAGTGGAACGGTTTTATGAAGACCTACACGATCTGTTAGAACTAACACCCAAAAAAGATGTCCTTTTCATTATAGGGGACTGGAATGCTAAAGTAGGAAGTCAAGAAACACCTGGAGTAACAGGCAAATTTGGCCTTGGAATGCGGAATGAAGCAGGGCAAAGACTAATAGAGTTTTGCCAAGAAAATGCACTGGTCATAGCAAACACCCTCTTCCAACAACACAAGAGAAGACTCTACACGTGGACATCACCAGATGGTCAACACCGAAATCAGATTGATTATATTCTATGCAGCCAAAGATGGAGAAGCTCTATACAGTCAACAAAAACAAGGCCGGGAGCTGACTGTGGCTCAGATCATGAACTCCTTATTGCCAAATTCAGACTCAAATTGAAGAAAGTAGGGAAAACCACTAGACCATTCAGGTATGACCTAAATCAAATCCCTTATGATTATACAGTGGAAGTGAGGAATAGATTTAAGGGCCTAGATCTGATAGATAGAGTGCCTGAAGAACTATGGAATGAGGTTCGTGACATTGTACGGGAGACAGGGATCAAGACCATCCCCATGGAAAAGAAATGCAAAAAAGCAAAATGGCTGTCTGGGGAGGCCTTACAAATAGCTGTGAAAAGAAGAGAGGCGAAAAGCAAAGGAGAAAAGGAAAGATATAAGCACCTGAATGCAGAGTTCCAAAGAATAGCAAGAAGAGATAAGAAAGCCTTCTTCAGTGATCAATGCAAAGAAATAGAGGAAAACAACAGAATGGGAAAGACTAGAGATCTCTTCAAGAAAATTAGAGATACCAAGGGAACATTTCATGCAAGGATGGGCTCGATAAAGGACAGAAATGGTATGGACCTAACAGAAGCAGAAGATATTAAGAAGAGGTGGCAAGAATACACAGAAGAACTGTACAAAAAAGATCTTCACGACCCAGATAATCATGATGATGTGATCACTAATCTAGAGCCAGACATCTTGGAATGTGAAGTCAAGTGGGCCTTAGAAAGCATCACTACGAACAAAGCTAGTGGAGGTGATGGAATTCCAGTTGAGCTGTTTCAAATCCTGAAAGATGATGCTGTGAAAGTGCTGCACTCAATCTGCCAGCAAATTTGGAAAACTCAGCAGTGGCCACAGGACTGGAAAAGGTCAGTTTTCATTCCAATTCCAAAGAAAGGCAATGCAAAAGAATGCTCCAATTACCGCACAATTGCACTCATCTCACATGCTAGTAAAGTAATGCTCAAAATCCTCCAAGCCAGGCTTCAGCAATACGTGAACCGTGAACTCCCTGATGTTCAAGCTGGCTTTAGAAAAGGCAGAGGAACCAGAGATCAAATTGCCAACATCCGCTGGATCATGGAAAAAGCAAGAGAGTTCCAGAAAAACATCTACTTCTGCTTTATCGACTATGCCAAAGCCTTTGACTGTGTGGATCACAATAAACTGTGGAAAATTCTGAAAGAGATGGGAATACCAGACCACCTAACCTGCCTCTTGAGAAATCTGTATGCAGGTCAGGAAGCAACAGTTAGGACTGGACATGGAACAACAGACTGGTTCCAAATAGGAAAAGGAGTGCGTCAAGGCTGTATATTGTCACCCTGCTTATTTAACTTATATGCAGAGTACATCATGAGAAACGCTGGACTGGAAGAAACACAAGCTGGAATCAAGATTGCCGGGAGAAATATCAATAACCTCAGATATGCAGATGACACCACCCTTATGGCAGAAAGTGAAGAGGAGCTAAAAGGCCTCTTGATGAAAGTGAAAGAGGAGAGTGAAAAAGTTGGCTTAAAGCTCAACATTCAGAAAACGAAGATCATGGCATCTGGTCCCATCACTTCATGGGAAATAGATGGGGAAACAGTGGAAACAGTGCCAGACTTTATTTTTTTGGGCTCCAAAATCACTGCTGATGGTGACTGCAGCCATGAAATTAGAAGACGCTTACTCCTTGGAAGAAAAGTTATGTCCAACCTAGATAGCATTTTCAAAAGCAGAGACATTACTTTGCCGACTAAGGTCCGTCTAGTCAAGGCTATGGTTTTTCCTGTGGTCATGTATGGATGTGAGAGTTGGACTGTGAAGAAGGCTGATCGCCGAAGAATTGATGCTTTTGAAGTGTGGTGTTGGAGAAGACTCTTGAGAGTCCCTTGGACTGCAAGGAGATCCAACCAGTCCATTCTGAAGGAGATCAACCCTGGGATTTCTTTGGAAGGAATGATGCTGAAGCTGAAACTCCAGTACTTTGGCCACCTCATGCGAAGAGTTGACTCATTGGAAAAGACTCTGATGCTGGGAGGGATTGGGGGCAGGAGGAGAAGGGGACGACCAAGGATGAGATGGCTGGATGGCATCACTGACTCAATGGATGTGAGTCTGAGTGAACTCCGAGAGATGGTGATGAACAGGGAGGCCTGGCGTGCTGCGATTCATGGGGTCGCAAAGAGTCGGACACGACTGAGCGACTGAACTGAACTGAACTGAACTGAGACAGGAAAAAGAGAATAGGAAATCCAGGTCTAGTTACTAAGAAATATTGACATTTCAAGTTGGGTGGAATAGGAGGAGCTGACAAAGGAGCTCACGAAGAAGCAGACCTTGGAGGCCAGCTAGGAGTGGGGGGTCTCATGGCAGCCGAGAGAGCGAGAGCTTCAGGAAGGGAAGGGCGCCTCATGTGGCACCTGCAGCTGGGAGCGAAACGAGAGGATGACAATCGCGGCAATAGAAAGGGTCCCTGGGATGTGGTGTCACGGCGCCCTTGG
>SJYT01002227.1:94940-154326 GCA_006410635.1 Cephalophus harveyi | reverse complement strand
CCATGATCCAGCGGATGTTGGCAATTTGATCTCTGGTTCCTCTGCCTTTTCTAAAACGAGCTTGAACATCAGGAAGTTCACGGTTCACGTATTGCTGAAGCCTGGTTTGGAGAATTTTGAGCATTACTTTAAGGAGGTCTGTATACTCCAATAAAAATTTTTTAAAAAATTATATTCCATTAATAATAATAAAAGCCAGTAAGAAAGGAAGTCGTCCAGAGAATTTCTAGACACCCAGTCTCCGTGAGCTGAAAGGGAGGCTGTATTAGGCATTTCTCACGCAGCACTTCTGTTCATCTTGCCTCATCTCTTCCTCTGGCCATCTCTGCTGGCCATCAGTTACTTGCAAGATTCTACCAGCTTCCATCCTCCCTGGGAGGATCCCATCTACCCAACCACCACCCAATCCTAGATGCCAGTCATCTCTCACGTGAACGGCTTCACCGGCTCCTGAACTGATCTCCTTTCTCCAGCCCCTGCCCCTTCCCCAGTATATTCTCCGTGTCACAGCCAGAGTGAGCTGTTAAAAATATCATCGTAATCATGCTGATTCCCTGCTTCAAACCTTTCAAAGAACCTGCATTTGATATCTCTTAAGTTAATTAGTTATTTTAGGTCGGGGTTAGGTCTCCAGTGCTCTGCACGGGCTTTCTCTGGTTGCGCCGAGCGGGGGCTCTTCCTCGTTTCGGAGTTCCAGCTTTTCACTGCGGTGGCTCCTCTTGTAGGGCACAGGCTCTAGATGTGTGCGCTTCAGCAGCTGCAGCACACGGGCTCGGTGGTTGAGGTTTGCAGGCTCGAAAGCACAGCTTAGCAGTTGTGGGGAACAGTTTGACACGCTGCCCTTCAGCATGTCAGATCTTCCAAGACCAGAGATCGAACCCATGTCCCCTGCACCAGCAGGGAAGTCCTGCATTGTAAAGTCCAAACTTCTTACCACGATCTGCAGGACCTTGTGTGATCCGGTCAACCTGTCCACACCTCCATCCTTTGCCCAATCTCAAGTTGCTCCCGTGCAGAAGGTCCTCAAGGTCCTATGTGTTTAGAACCTTCAAGTGCAGATCCTTCCGCCTGGTTCCCCCCTCGTCTAGCGCTCCCCATGGCTGCATCCTTTCTGTCAGCCAGGTGTCAGTTTTCACATCTCCCTTCTTAGAGGAGCCCTCCTTCCACCTAGGGTTAAGCAAGTCCCCATTCTTCTTCCTTTTTTTCTGACTGCTCTGGGTCTTCATTGCTGTGCGCAGGCCCTCTGCAGTTGTGGCAAGTGGGCGCCGCTCTCTAGTCGCGGTGCAGGGGCTTCTCATTGCGGTGGTCTCTCTTCTTGTGGAGCCTGGGCTCTAAGGTGCTGGGCCAGCTGTCCCACGGCATCTGAGATATTCCCAGACCAGGGGTTGAACTGGTGTCCCCCCGCATTGGCAGGCGGACTCCTAACCGCCAGACCACCAGGGAAGTTCCCCCGTTATTCTTTATACCACATCTGAGCCGTTTTCTCCATAGCTCTCTGGCACGTTGTTATTGCATACTCATCTTTTGTTCACTTTTAAATTGCTTATCTCCCCAATCAGGTTAGAATCTTTCCTAGCAAAGGCCAGGATTTCACTTCAGTATTCACTCAGGTCCTTGTACTATGCCTGCCTTAGAATACGTACTCAATAATATTTATTGAGTGAATGAATAAATTGTGATAATTAGTATATCAGTTGCCATTGAATGAGGTCCTTACTTGTGTGTTCAAATCCTGCTCTGTCATTGATTAGCTCTGAGAGCTTAGGCAAGTGTCTTAACTTCTCTGTACCTCAGTTTTCCCATCTAACTGGGGATAATAATAGTACCTAGTTGAGCTGTCAAAAGAAGTAAATTGTTTATTATTATATGTGAAGTGAAGTGAAGTCACTCAGTCATGTCTGACTCTTTGTGACCCCATGGACTGTAGCCTACCAGGCTCCTCTGTCCATGGGATTTTCCAGGCAAGAATACTGGAGTGGGTTGCCATTTAGTGTCTGGCAAAAGGTAAGTGTTATATGAATGCCTTTTTTTTTTTTTTCTAGTTGCTAAGTCATGTCCCACTCTTTGTGCCCTCATGGACTACAGTCCACCAGGCTCCTCTGTCCATGGCATTCTTCAGGCAGAAATACTGAAGTATTTCCTTCTCCAAATGATTAGCTGGTCTTTTTATCTCTGCCAGGAAACTGAGGCTCAGGAAGACTAGAAGCATATAGCTAGTAATTGGCACCCTGGAATTCCAACCAACCAGAAGTGCAAATTAACAAAGACATCTCTACGTTAGTGGAGGTGTAATTATGAAATTTTTTGAGGGGAAAGTTATTGATGGACATTATTGAAAGTGTCTGCCACTATTGCAATCCTTTTGCCAATTGTTTGCTTCTAAATGCTTTTGAAAGCATAATCAAATGGCACTTTTTTGAAGGATATTCACATAAAATGGGAACAAATAATGGCTTAATATAATTACATTAAAAAGTTATATGGTGCATGATTGTGAAATTTGTGCATGGACAAAGATCATGGGAAGGCAAGTGGGATGCTATGAAGGCATCTATAGATGCAGAGCAATCTGTGCTGCCTCACTTCCTACTCACTTTCTTTCTTTCTTTTAATATTTATTTTTTTATTTGGCTGCACCAGGTCTTAGTTGCAGCTCTTTTAATTGTGGCATGTGGGACCTAGTTCCCCGACCAGGGATTGAACTCTGGCCCCTAGCATTGGGAGCGTGAAGTTTTAGCCACTGGACCACCAAAGAAGTCCACCGCACCCCCATTTACTTTCTAACCATCTCCAACCTGGCTTCTCCAATCTCCACTGAAACTGCTCCCAAACGTCACCAGTGATTTTCCAAATCCAATAGGAGCTTTCTGGACCTTGGATTACTGATTAATGGAGGCAGTTGATGCTATTAACCAACAGCAACCCTCAGCCTCAGCGTCATCACCACTACCACCTTCCTGGTTCTCTGATGTCTCCTACCGTTTGAGCCACCTTGCTCCCTCTATCTCTCTGCATCATCCCCATGTTCAGCTTCTGGCCCACTTTCCTTCCCTTTCCCTGTTCTGGGAGAACACCCCTTGAGATGACTGCATCAACTCTTACCGCAACCTACATCCCTAACCAGAACTTTTGACATTTTAGTGCGGACTCAAGTGCTGGCCATTTCCCTGAAGAATTGAAATTTCAGAGCCTGGAACTCTCAAATATGACCTTTTCTTTCCCCATAATGGTCGCTGCTGTGAACTCTCATCCTCTTTCCATCTCATTGCAGCATCCAGACTCATCTCTTTATCCCTCCTCTCACCTCTCACCCTTTCCCAGCACTCCTGTGGGGTACTTCATAAAATGCTTAAATCTGAGATTCCACTTCTGATAATGGCAGAGTTGATCCCGTAAGAACAAGTTTTCCATAAATAACAACCATAAGCTATAGGAAAACATATAAGAACCAGTCACGGGGAAGCACTTAAAGAGTAACCAAAAGCAGACAGGGTGGACCAGGGTCTTGCTTGGAAGAATGAAATGTCGTGTGTGAGTTTTGCGTGTTTTATAGGGCTTTGCCTGAGGGAAAACTCCAGTCGGTACTCTACTGGGCAGCTAGAACTTGGACAGAAGCATACATTCTCAGCAGTTAAAAGAACCGGAGGAAAGCTTTTGGGTAACCCTAGCAGCTGTAAACTGGTGGAGAATAGGGGCGGGGGAGACTTAAGACAGGAGAAAGCAACTTCAGAACTCACCATGTAGTGATTCACATTTATCACTTTCAGATCCTGTTACTTCTAAAATAATTTACTCTTCTTATTTCTTGTTACAAAAGTAATGCATAGGACATTTAGGAGATATAGGGGAACAAGGGTGAAAATAATTCATTATTCAATAGTGACTCACTGAAGACCAGTTATGTGCCAAGAATTATCCTTGGTCCTGGGAACACAGCCCTAAAAAACAAATCTTTGCACTCACTGTAGTAGGTGAGTCACACAAGAGGAAAGTAAACAAATAGATGTGTAATCTAATACCCAAGGTGGGAATTACAAAAAAATAAAATAGTGTTTCTGGACAAGATAGAGCAAGAGAGAGAATATTTAGAACGCTGAAAGTGGGTACTTGCAGGAAACTTTTTTTTTAATTGAAAAAATTTTAGCTCTTTCTAGATACTTTAGGAATGATCTTCAAGTAGCAAAGGTTAAAGATATAAATATTTTTCATTTAGGCACTTCATTTATTGTTAAGTGTGTCTTATTTTTCACCAGTAAAAGGTTAAAATATATCCTACAAAGTCGCCATCTATGGCTGGATCTCTCTATAGAGCCAAACAATTTTTGATCAATTTTTTTAAACCCTGAATTGACTTATTGTTTTGGTGTTATTTAGGTAGAGTATGAATTTATGTCTCTGTCATTGAGAGATGGCACAAGGTATTATTACTATCAGAGAACTGTTATGAAAAGTGATCTTCCAACATCTGTCATCTCCCTTTTGTCTAATGAGATAATGTCATTATCTGCTGATGAAATATTGTTCTATGAAACCTTGCCCCATTATGCTATTTCTGCAGATCTTATAGGGGCAATCTGAGCTCAAGTGATATTAATTACTATTCCATCTCTCCATTTACCCCAGTAATTAATCATGTATTTTAATGATCTTCTCTATTTCCTGTGGGTTTTATAAAAGTTACCTTGGAGACTAGGTTAAAGCAGTCAAATTTGTGGGTAATTTTTTAGTTGAATGTGCACTTTATTGAAGAAGCCTGTATTTAGATTCCATTTTAAAAAGCACGTAGATGAATAGCCCAGTGCACAGCACACTGTGGATATAAATACAGTCGTGCCTTTTAGCAGACCTGAACTAGATTATTCATTTTACTTCTTCATGTTTACCTTTTATTTTTTAAAACTTGCCTTTATTTTATTTGCGTTATGGGGTCTGTGATTGCGTGTGTGTGTGTGGCTGTGCCGAGTCTTCACGTGGCACACGGGCTCTCTAGCTGCAGCGTGTGGGTTTCTCTAGCTGGGGCGCATGCGGCTTAGGTGCCCTGTGGCATGTAGGTCGTTTTGAACCAGAGTCCCCTGCATTGGAAGGCAGATTCCTAACTAGGGCCACCAGGGAAGTCTCTTTTTATGTTTACTTCTTAAATGACTACTCTGTATTTGGTTTTGTCAATGGTTGAATAGGGAAAAGCACTTAAGATGCTTTTCCCTAACACACAGGACAGGGAACAGACAGTCCTCAGCATGGAGTGATGGCATGGACTTCAGATGAGAGCAGGCACACGCCTGGCATGGTGTCCTGGCACTCAGGGAGGTTACCGCAGACTGTTCTCCAGAAAGGGCTCTGCACTCCCTGACAAGGAGGCGGCAAGCCCTTGATTGCCACTGCCTGTGTAGGCGCCCCCAGCCACACCGCCCTGCCTTCCAGTATCTGGGCTGCCCACCAGGTCTATTGGTCTGACTCTAACTAGCTCTGTGGTTTGGGTGAAGTCATTTCTCTTCTCTGAGCCTCTATCTCCCTCTGAAGATGGATGGAGTGGAATGAGATGAGAATCGTGTGTTTATGTGTTCAGTCGAATCAGTCGTGTCCTACGCTTTGCGACCCCATGGACTGTAGCTCACTAGGCTCCTCTGTCCAGGGGATTCTCCAGGCAAGAACACTGGAGTGGGCTGCCATGCCCTCCTCCAGGGGATCTTCCTGACCCAGGGATTGAACCTGGGTCTCCTGCAGCTCCTTCATTGGCAGGCAGGTTCTTCACACACTGAGCCACTTGGGAAGGCCCAGATGAGAGTCTGGTTGATGTACAGTGGCCTTCTCCCCTGCTCACACCCATCCTTACAACCCCAAGGAACGTTCCCAAACACTGAGCCTCACCATTTGCGCTGAGGGTCAGCCCAGTGTCATCAGGGTAGGTGGGAGAGAGAGAATTGTCCTCAGGAAAATCAGCCTGTCTTCTTGTTCCTGAAACAGGGGTCCCTGTGTTGCAGAAACCCATACTCGAGAAACCAAGCACCACACTGGGAGAGCTGGAGAACTCAGGTTTATTACACCAGCAGGCGCAGAGGAGTTAATACTCTGAGCCCTGAACAAAAGGGTTACAGTTTTTATACACGGACAGGCATGATTAAACAGGTTTGCAGGGATCAGGCAATTGCAAAGAGCAGGACAAGGGTGAGTGAGATAAGCTCCAGTTCCTAGTATTGTAAGTCCCCACTTTCTGTGACCTCCATGATCTAAACTTTGCATTAAGCAAGCTGAGTTACAGAGGCAGATGGAGAAGGAGGTAAGATTTTAACTTTTCCTCTTCACCTGTGGGCTGCTTTCAGCTGTGCTATCGAGTCTCAGGCGGTGACCTTGGGTGGTCCCCTGTGGGCCATAAGTAGGAAGACTGGGCAAACACAAGCCAGGTGGGCTGGCCTGGATGCAGCCTCGGAACCGGGAGACTTGGGCTTCAGAGCTGACCCAGACACTAAATGGTGCATGTCCCAGGGGAAGTCACTTAACTCCAATCTTGCCACCTCCTCTGTACAACAGGGGCGACAACTCCTGTGCTAGCAAGTCAGGATTGTTTGAAGACCAAAGTGAGGAAATGCAGTCAGGAAACATCTGTTTTTTTCTTGATATAATGATAATATAAACCATACGGTGGCACTAGTGGTGAGGAACCCTCCTGCCAGTGCAGGAGACGCAGGTTTGATCTCTGGGTTGAGAAGATCCCTTGGAGAAGGAAATGGCAACCCACTCCAGTATTCTTGCCTGGAGAGTTCCATGGACAGAGGAGCCGGGCAAGCTACAGTCCATACGGTCGCAAATAGTTGGACATGACTTAGCATGCACGCACACGTATGAACCCCTTGGGGATGTTGTTAAAATGAAAATTCTTATTCAGTAGATTCCAGGTAGGACCCCCAATTCTGCATGTCTAACAAGATTTTCAGGGTGAGGCTGATTGGTACTGATGCTTCTGTTCAAGGGAAATGTAAACCATTTGAGTCTTTGAAAATGAAAATCACAATAAATTATCTAAATTCCACCACCCTAGACCACCTGACCTGCCTCTTGAGAAACCTATATGCAGGTCAGGAAGCAACAGTTAGAACTGGACATGGAACAACAGACTGGTTCCAAATAGGAAAAGGAGTCCGTCAAGGCTGTATATTGTCACCCTGCTTATTTAACTTCTATGCAGGGTACATCATGAGAAATGCTGGGCTGGAAGAAGCACAAGCTGGAATCAAGATTGCCAGGAGAAATATCAATAACCTCAGATATGCAGATGACACCACCCTTATGGCAGAAAGTGAAGAGGAACTAAAAAGCCTCTTGATGAAAGTGAAACAGGAGAGTGAAAAAGTTGGCTTAAAGCTCAACATTCAGAAAACGAAGATCATGGCATCCAGTCCCATCACTTCATGGGAAATAGATGGGCAAACAGTGGAAACAGTGTCAGACTTTATTTTTGGGCTCCAAAATCACTGCAGATGGTGATTGCAGCCATGAAAATAAAAGACACTTACTCCTTGGAAGAAAAGTTATGACCAACCTAGATAGCATATTCAAAAGCAGGGACATTACTTTGCCGACTAAGGTCCGTCTAGTCAAGGCTATGGTTTTTCCAGTGGTCATGTGTGGATGTGAGAGTTGGACTGTGAAGAAGGCTGAGCACCAAAGAATTGATGTTTTTGAACTGTGGTGTTGTAGAAGACTCTTGAGAGTCCCTTGGACTGCAAGGAGATCCAACCAGTCCATTCTGAAGATCAGCCCTGGGATTTCTTTGGAGGGAATGATGTTAAAGCTGAAACTCCAATACTTTGGCCACCTCATGCAAAGAGTTGACTCATTGGAAAAGACTCAGATGCTGGGAGGGATTGGGGGTAGGAAAAGAAGGGGACGACCGAGGATGAGATGGCTGGATGGCATCACTGACTCGATGGATGTGAGTCTGAGTGAACTCCGGGAGATGGTGATAGAAAGGGAGGCCTGGCGTGCTGCGATTCATGGGGTCACAAAGAGTCGGACACGACTGAGCTACTGAATTGAACTGAATTGAACATTACTTTCACTTCTTATATTTTTCACATAGCGGTACATCTTAAAATATTTCCCATATTTCTATAAATTATACAGACTGCAAAATTATTGTGATTATTGCTTTTACATAGTTCCACAGTATTTCATAGAGCTGAAATAACATCACTTACCCAACCACTTCCATAACACTGGGTGTGAAATTGCATCAGTTGTTTGACTTTGTGTATGATCAGACCAGTGAGTCTTCTGGGAGTGGTTGCAAGGGAAGCAGTGTGCTCCTGAGATGGCTGGAGGGTGCTGGTTGTTTCCTCCAGTCCCTCCCTAGGATTAATCTGTAGGAGTACTCACACGGCTCAGTGATGAGGAATCCTTCTGCCAAGCAGAAGATAAAAGTTAAATCCCCGGGTTGGGAAGATCCCCTGAAGAAGGAAATGGCAACCCAGTCCAGTATTCTTGCCTGGGAAATAACAGGTCAGAGGGGCCTGGCGGGCTACAGTCCATGGGGTCGCAAACAGTTGGACACAGCTTAGTGACTAAACAGCAACACACTGGCTCAAGACTTGACTGTCTTCATAAACTCTTACTACTTTTGACATGTTTTCCTAAAGACCAACAAAATGATAGGTATGCATGTATTTATATTACTCATACACGTCCTCCTTGCACACTCTCAGTGAAAATGTAAAATGATGCATATGCTGGAAGAGAGTATGGAATTTCCTCAAAAAATAAGAGTAGAGGGACTTCCCTGGTGGTTCTGTGGTTAAGAATCCTCCTTGCAATGCAGAGGACTCAGGTTCAGTCCCAGGTTGGGGACCTAAGATCCCATGTGACTCGGGGCAACTAAGCTTGTGGACTGCAACTACGGACCCCACACCCTACAACTAGGGAGTCCACATGGCGCAAATGAAAGATCCTGCAGGATAGGGAGTCCATATGGCGCAAATGAAAGATCCTGCAGGATGCAAAGAAAGATGATCCCATGTGCCAGAACAAAGACCTGATGCAGCCGGATAAATAAACTTAAAAAATAAAATAAAAACAGAACTTCCATATGATACAGCAGTCCCACTTCTGGGCGGTTTTTCAAAAGAATTGAAATCAGGATTTCAAAGAGATATTAGCATGCTTATGCTCATTGCAACATTACGCACAACAGTCAAAGTGTGGAAACAATCTAAGTGTTCATTGATGGATGAATGGATAAAGTAAATATTGTGTGTACACACAGTGGGATATTAGTCAGCCTTTAAAATACGGAAGTCTTGCCACATTTGACAACATGGATGAAACTGAGGACATTATACTAAGTAAAATAAACAGTCACAGAAGGACAGATACTGAGTGATTTACCTTATATGAAAGATCTAAAATAGTCAATCCTTTAAGGAGAGAGTAGAGTGGTGGTTGTCAGGGGCTGAAGGCAGGGGGAGCTGGGGTGTTACTGTTCAACAGATACAGGGTTTCAGTTGTGTCAGATGAATTAGTTCTGGAGACCTGCTCTACAACACAGTGTGTGTGTGTGTTGGTCGCTCAGTCGTATCCCACTCTTTCTGACCCCATGGACTGCAGCCCACCAGGCGCCTCCATCCATGGACTTCTCCGTACCTGTTGTTAAAAATACTATTTGTTGTTGTTTAGTTGTTAAATCATGTCCAGCTCTTTTGTGGCCCCATTGACTGTAGCCCGCCAGGCTCCTCTGTCCATGGGATTTCCCAGGCAAGAATACTGGAGAGGGGTGCCATGCCCTCCTCCAAGGAATCTTCCTGACTCAGGGATTGAACCCACGTCTCCTACATTAGTAGGCAGATTCTTTATCACTGGGTATCCTGAGAAGGCCCTAACAATACTATAACTAGTTAAGAAGGTAGATCTCATGTTCTGTTCTTATCACAATAAGAAAATATATTTCCCTATAGAAATAAATTTACAAATGTTAATTACTAAACACCAATGGCAACTACTTGCTATAAAAATATTTTAAAAGATTATGCATGACAATTACAATAATTGAGGAACCACTTGGTATGGTAGTGGTGCATGTGGCTGGCATGCAAATGACAGGGAGCTCAGTCCACGAAACACAGATGGGGTCAATAAGGACAGGTGATCGCAGTTACCTGGTGAAAGACAAGCTGAGATGATTCCTTTTTGTATATAAACAAAAAGGACAGAGCTTCTTTTAGGCTTTCTCACCTGATTGTGCAAATTGACATTAGACAGTTGTCTCTTAATCCACATAATAGATGAGAACAGAGAGAGGAGGAGAAGGGGCAAGAAGGAGGAAGTGGAAGAGGAGGAGAAACGTCTAAAAGATTCTGGAGCCGGATCAAATGATAGCAGGAAAAGCTGTTTTGAAGATGAAATACCTAAACTTTGGAAATGCCATTCATCCAGGGGGGTGAGCGCCCAGATACCTCAGTGAGTAATCTTCCTCTGTGCTGTTATCTTCCATATCTTGACAACACGGAAACTGAAGCTTGAAATGGTTACATGACTTGCTCACTCAACACAGAAGTAGACCCAGAGTAACCACACTACTATCCCAGAAGCCACAGTCCAGGCACTTAACAACACTTATATACCTCTTTCATCCTTGGGGGAAGGGAAAGAAATGTCCAACTCAGGCTTCGGTGAGAGAAACAGTTTGGAATTAGCTAAGATTGGAAAAGAATAAGCACCAATCTGTGCCTTGATATTTTGTTTTGGGTTGTTTTCTTTACTGTCTTTCTAGGAAAAAAAAAAAAAAAAAACGTAGGTAGTGGTACCATGTGCACTAATCTTTTGCTCCTTGGTCTTTCACATCTAGAGGTAATTTAGTAGCTGGGCCGATGACCCCAGGCCTGTTCCCTGCCTACCTGGCAGCTAGCCAGCTTGTCTAATTTCTTTAAAATTTCACAGTTTGTGGGCTGAGGGGAGGTAGGTGGATCTGAAGTGGCTGAAAGGTTGGACGAAGACTCTCATCCAGGTAGCCACAGATGGGAATTAGATAAAGTTACAGTTGTTAGGAAGTGGAAAATTGAGTACAAATGTCTGTGCCAAGAGAGAGGAGACCTCAGTTGAGAGATATTGTCAAAGTCAGGACACAGGCCGAGTCTAAACAGAGGAGGAGAAGTTGGGAGCAGAGAGAGAGCGATTCTGGGGACTGTGGAGTATGTCTCCATGGGGTCTGAGCGCAGGTGGGTCAGGTTAAAGGTATAGCATCTTCTTCTTCTTTTTAATATTTCTTTATTTGGCCGCACTGGGCCTTAAGTTGTGGCATGTGGAATCTAGTTCCCTGCCCAGGCCCTCTGCACTGGGAACTTGGAATCTTAGCCATTGGACCACCAGATGTTGTTCAGTTGCTCAGTCGTGTCCAACTCTCTGCAGCCCATGGACGGCAGTAGCCAGGCTTCCCTTGTCCACCATCTCCTGGATTTTACTCAAACTCATGTCCACTGAGTCTGGAGTTGAACCACCAGAGAAATCCCAACAAAGTACAACACCTTTTTAGGAGGGGCAACTTCATGTCAGTGAAAGAAAAAGCTCCACGAATTGTGTAGACACACTCTCGTCCATCTGTGATTCATGTATAGGTTCAGTAAACCTTAATGGATGATCTCCTCTGTGCTCAGAAGTCTTCTGGGCTCTGGGTAAACAAAGACCAGGAACATCCCGTTTCCAGCCTGCACAGGGAGCCCCAGTCCTGGTTCAGTAGAGAGAGACAGACATGAGTCATGGCTTCTCTCTTTATCTGCTTTTCCCTGAAAGAGTCCTGGTTTTCATAAATGACTCTGCCTTGACATGCTATGCCTTTATAATAATATTTTATAATCAGTGGAAAACCAAAGGAATGCCTGGAAGTTGCCTTTAGTTATGGGAACAGCTGGGCTTCTCTGATTAACACTGGCAAACCCTGAACCACGTGGGCAAGGATCTTTGGGGCCCAGGTTCTACCGCTGCTTCTCTTTCCAGTATCAGCTGCACATTCTGACATTTTGGCATTTACACGGGTGACCGTGTGGCTGGGTACCTGAGTGACCAGCTCTCCAGGAGACTTGTTTTTAGGGGCTTCCTCATTTTAGAGTGGGACTTCCCTGGTGGCTCAGTAAAGAATCTGTCTGCAGTGCAAGAGACCCAGGTTCAATCCCTGGGTTGGGAAGATCCCCTGGAGAAGGGAAAGGCTACCCTCTCCAGTATTCTTGCCTGGGGAATCCCATGGACAGAGGAGCCCGGCGGGCTACAGTCCATGGGGTTGCTATATAGCTAGTCACCTGAGTGGCCAGTTCTCCAGGAAACTTGTGTTTAGGGGCTTCCTGGTTTAGAAAGTGGCTCTTATTTTTCTCAAAGTTCTTCCTAACTTATCAGACCAGTGACCTCCCTTGACTGCAGTTCCTTGGCTGGAAGGAGAAGATGGTCTGCCAACCTACCATTTTGCCTCTAATTCAATTTGACAACAAGCGCTTTTAATAATTTGATATTTGGTTGTGAGCTGATTTTGGTCAGAAGCCACCTATACCCTTTCTGTGCCAGCTGCAGGAGCAGATGATTTTGTAGTTCTCTTCAAGGTAGCCTTTTACTGATTCTCCAGCTGTTAGTCACACACCAGGCTGAGTCAGGAGCTGTGCTGCATGCCGAGTCACTTCAGTCGTATCTGACTTTGAGACCCTACGGGCCATGGTCCACCAGGCTCCTGTGTCCATGGGATTCTCCAGGCAAGAACACTAGAATGGGTTGCCAGGCTCTCCTCCAGGGGATCTTCCCGGCCCAGGGATCGAATCCCCATCTCTTACATCTCCTGCATTGGCAGGAGGGTTCTTGACCAGTAGCACCATCTGGGAAGCCCATTCATGGCGTATAATACCTGTAAAATAGATGTAGTCAATGTCCTCATCTGCCAAGGATGCAATGACAAACATTAAACAAATAACTCCACAACATTTAGTTAATTGCCATTAAGGAAGAGACTGGGCTATCGTGAGTGTAAAAAGAGGCAGACCTAATCGGATGGGGAGGCAAGAAAACCCTCTTTAAGAAAGAGATAATAATGCTGAGACCTTTTTTGAGGGAGTGGGGTGGGGGAACTACACAGGCCTGCAGGATCTTAGTTTCCCAACCAGGAATTGAACTTATGTCTCTTGTATTAGAAGTGTGGAATCTTAACCGCTGGACTGCCGGTGAAGTCCAATAATGCTGAGATTTGAAGGAGTGTGCACTAGTCCGTCAAAGAGTTCAGAGAAGAGATTCCAGGCAAAGGAATAGACTGTAAGCCGGAAAGAAGAGGGCGTTGCCTACAAACGGGTCCACAGGCAAATACAGCCACGGCATAGTCACGGTGGCAAAGAGCAGTACAAAGGGAGCGCGTCTGGGTGGTTCAGACCCAGACCCCGTGGGGCCTTGAAGCCCCTGGCAAAGAGTGTGAGTTTCATTCTGGTGACAGGGAAGTTACAGAAGGGCCGTGAGCAGTGAAAGAGGGTGATCTGTTTACCCTGTGAAATAACTGTGAATTCTGTGAACCCATGGACCACCAGGCTCCCCTGTTCATGGAATTCTCTAGGCAGGAATACTGGAGTGGGTTGCCATTCCCCACCCAGGGATCGAACCTGCGTCTCTTAAGTGTCCTGCATTGGCAGGTGGGTTCTTTACCACTAGCGCCACCTGGGAAGCCCCACAGGACAGATCAGATAAACATTTAAGAAACGCGTGACACAGCTTGAGTCATTGTGTGCCTGACTTACCTGCATGGTGCCCTGGGCCAGGTGCTTTTCCAAGCTCTATGGCAAGGGGGGCATAAAAGCCAGGGGTATCCTGGGCACATAGAGACTGCTTTTTCCACCTGCCTCCCCTACGAAGGGGTCCTGCCTGGGAGGCAGAATGCGGCTTCCAGACCCTGCAACAAAGTACAGTGTCTGCAGTGGCAGCCCAGGAAGGCTTTGAGTGGGAAACCATAAATCAGGTTTTAAAGCTCTCCCAACTTAAGAACAGGATTCTAGTCTTAAGTTGATTTTCAGTGAAAGGAATATATTCGTCTATGAGCACCTCAGGAAACATGTCCTCGGGGCCCGTTGATTTAGAAACATCTCTGTTTTCAAAGTGGTGTTTAGTCAGCCCTTTTCCTTTTCTAACTCAATTTCCTACTTTTCTCCATCACAGACCATGCATTCTTTGGTTATCTGATTTGCCTTTGTAATTTTTTTTTAAAGACAAGTGAAAACATCTTGAAAAATCCGGTCTTTTTAGTGTCACTTGTCATGACTTTCCCCTCCCTGCAGTAATATTTTTTCCTTGACTTGGTTCTCCTCTGTCAGCTCCCCATCGGTGGGGGCTGGGCTGGGGGAGGAGTCAGCAGAGCCAGGATTTGTTAAGGTTGGTGGGAATTGACGGGTGGGAGGCAAATGCCCCCCAACTTCACTTGTAAAATTGGTGGCAGCTCAGCAGGGACTCCTGGGTGTCCTCTGCCTGCCAGGTGTGCCCGGAAGTGGAGTGATGTCCTGAAACGTGTGTGACATGTGTGGTCTGCATACCTGGGTTTGTTTCCTTATCACTTCTTAGTGAATAACTCTCAGCCACAAAGAAATGAATAGATGTGTGCTTGTTACCACCAGACAAGGTACATACACATTCCTGGATGCTGGGAGAGGTGGGCATTGTTTTCCCCATTTAGAGGGAAGGAAATGCAAGTTCAGAGATGTTATGTAACATAACAATTTATCAGTCTGCTGAAGGAGGGAAGTTACATGGCATTGGTTGATAAAGCCTAGGAATTCATGCCCTGTGAAACTTCCGTGAGGAAGTGGTCTTCACGGCCCATAGAGGGACCTCTAGAACGGGCCTTGGATCTCACCCATTTCTCGCGGGTTGTCTTGGTGAACTGCCTCTGGCCCATTCCTCCCAGTCGCAGTCACTCCACTCCCCACCGGGGTTCTGCACCCAGCCCTCCCCGGACTAATCCCTGGCCAGGGGCCCCGACCCCTCCCTGGAAGCAGCTTCCTCCTCCTGGAAGGTCTCTGTTGGCCGCAGCCCCCTCTGCTGAGGAATTCAGTTTCTTTCTGCTCATCTCAGCACACGGAGTCATGTCCTTGGTGTGACACACTTATGTCCCACACGAGACTTGGGCCCCTAGGACAGGGACCCGTGAAGGAACAGCAGCAGAGGCATATCCATCTGAAGGGCGCTCAGTGCCATTTGCTCTTTCCCTGGATAATGTGCAAAAGGGATGATCGGCTCGGAATTCCCAAAGGGACTCTTTCCTGTGAAACAATAGAAAGTGGAGTCTGTGGAACTCTTGTCTAATAAAATCTCTCTCAATACATTTATATATCTAACATTAATATTTGGTACCCATGTCAGTCAAATTGGCCTTAATGAGTCATGGCAGCTTCCTCAAATCTTTTCTTATATTCAGCTTCATGAAGAAAATAAAAAAGAATAATTCAGTTGCTCCCTTTCAGTCTGGGGGCCTTCTTCATTATCATTTTTACATGGAAACAGAGGTGAAAACCCTTCTCTTCCTCCTCATTGCACTATTGACATTATAAACATTGGCCTAAATTATAACCAGTAGGTTCTGCCCTGGTGTTTAAATTCCTAATTTACCATGTAAGATGAGCCCCAGTTAAAGTCTTCTAATAAGAACAACAGAGATTTGGTATTAAAGCATCTTCAAATATTCTGTAGGGAGCTTTACTTATAATTTTATAGCATTTATCAGTGTCTTATTTGAGTAGAGTGTGGGTTTATGTATCTCTACTACTAAGTAGACAGCTCCTTGAGGACAAGGAATTTACCAGATTCATATTTGGCACATATTTGAGCTCATATGAGGCATTCAGTAGATGCTGGCTGAACAGAAAGGAAAAAGGGAGGCTGGGAGCAAAAGAGGAAGGTTAAAGCCTTCCTAGTGTCTTTCTGCTTCAATGCTGATGATGATGGTGGTGGTGATAGCAAGTTATCCCTGACTGACTTGCTTACTATATGCCGGTCACAGTGTCAAGCACCTTACATGTAATGTACATGTACAGTTTTCACTCTGTAATCCTAGGAGGTATGCACTTTTCTCATTAGGTATCTGAGGTCTCAGGATCATTAACTAAAGCCACCAAGGTTACTTGACTTAGAGGTGACATTTCCAAGACCTCAGTTCACGTCTTTCCGCGTGTTTTTATCTGTGATGTCTTTCCAAATAAGCCAACATTTCTTGTCTTTTCATGCAAATAATTGGGTCAAGTATTAGAAAACATTTTGCTGTTGCTGTTCAGTCGCTAAGTCATGTCTGACTCTTTTGCAACCCCATGGACTGTAGCCCACCAGGCTCCACTTTCTATAGGGCTTCCCAGGCAACAAGACTGGAGTGGGTTGCCATTTGCTTCTCCAGGGGATCTTCCTGACCCAGGGATGGAACCTGGATTCGATTGGTGTGTTGCCAATGTCTCCTGCATTGGCAGGCAGAGTCTTTACCACTGAGCCACCGGGGAAGCCCAGAAAACACTTTTTATGTTCTTACTTCCGTTACTTTACAAAGAAAACCCTCTGGGTCTTGAATAGGGTAAGTTAAAGATACACACATGTATAGGGTAATATGTGCTAACTCCGAAGCACTGAAGAAAATGAAAAGTTCTCAGTGTAACAATCTGAGTCAGAAAAGTGTTAGCATGTTATGAGGAATTTCCCTTCCTCTGAGTCACTGGGCTTTTGCCAAGGCTGCAGGGTAGATGCTCCATTAGAAGAAGACGAATTTGATCCAATAAGACATCGTCTCAATCCCTGTGTAAGATTAGTCTGAGTAGGAATCACTTGGTAACAATTTGGAATGGAGTGTGTTAGAAAAACATAGCTTTGTCTGGGCTGAGCCTAGAAATGGGTGACAGATGTTGATGAGCGACTGAACAGATGTTTGGGGGAGAATTACAAAAAGGGTTTCTATCACGCAGGATCTAAGCCTTAACCTTCCTGGCTGATGCTGAAAGGAGAGCTTGTTTATGAAACATGCTCTTGCAAAACTGTTTGGTGGATTGTGACAAAGATGAATGACCGGATCCCATCACTTAAATTTGAAAATAAGGTAAATGGGGGTCCTTGTTTGTGTGCCTGTGTATATGTGTTTTCTTTGACAAGGGTCAGTGCCTTATTAAAGAATGGCGGGGAGGCAAGTAAGCAATTTCCCTCTGCCTTCTCCAGTTTTCTCCCCCACTGGAAAGAATGAGCAGAATTTGATACTATACCTTAAGGCTCAACAAAATTATTAAAATACCATCACTTATGGCCATTCTGAAACATTTGCCTTATAACTGCATTTAGAAAAAATATTTTTTTCCTCTTTTTTTATGATTGCTATTTTATTGATTCTCCATGACAATTTAAACTGTGGAATGAGGGAAGTACACAAAAATTTACAACCAAGAAATCTATGCTTCTAAACATGGCAAGCAATTTGAATAAGTACATCCTTTCATTAATTTTTCTAAACATACATTTTTGGTGGCCCTGTTTAAACTGTGAAAGTGAACATGGTGATTAGAAAAAAGGTTTTCTGTGCAAACTTAATCAGTAGTTTTAATTGGGGTCTCTGAGACTTATTTTAAGTTTTAAAAAGCCTAAAAGATCCTTTAGCCAAAGTAAGAAACAAAGGTAGAGCTTAAAAGGTATAGAGCTACTACCAGAAACCAATTATCATCTCCCCACCTTACCCACTTAATAGAAAAATAAACTGCCAGTTGTATTATATGAATTATTGTGGCTCTTCCCAATAATTTTCCTGAAATGACTGATGGACTAAGGAGAGGCATTTATTAATTCATCTTTGTAAATAGCTTATCACTAACATAAATATGACTTTTCTTCTATTAACTGTAACTGTGTCTACATAATAATATCATAAATTTGGTTGAAAAAGATGAATGTAGCCCCAAATCCAAATATTCTCAGTTTAGTGTTAAAAAATAATAGATGCACAGAATTTATGACAGACACTGGCCTTATATGGCATAGTAGCCTTTATTGTTGTTGTTCAGTCACTAAATTGTATCTGACTCTTTGTGCCCCCATGAATTAGAGCATGCCAGGCTTCCCTGACCTTCACCACTTCCCAGAGTTTGCTCAAACTCATGTCATTGAGTTGGCAATGCCATCCAACCATCTCATCTTCTGTCACCCCTTCTCCTCCTGCCCTCAGTCTTTCCCAGCATCAGGGTCTTTTCCAATGAGTTGGCTTTTCCCAGCATCAGTGTCTTTTCTAATGATGGGATTGGAGAATTCAGTGGGCAGAGGAGCCAGGCAGGCTAAAGTCCGTGGGGTTGCAAAGCATCGGACATGAGTGAGCAACTAACACTTTCACACAATAGCCTTATATGTCACAATAACCATGCAAGATGAGTTTTTTAACCCCATTGAAGGATGAGAAAGTAGATGCCCAGACAAATTAAGTGACTTTCCCAAGATCATAACACTAGGACCAGGATTTGTACCTTTGTTCATAGTATTCAAAATATTTTCCAATATGCTAGACTGTCTTGGGTAGAAGAGATATTTAACTCTTTAATTAAATCTTGTGTGTTCCTGTATATCAAAATAAAATCTGATTTAAAGCCATGATTTTCAAACTCAGGATCTGAAGTCTTGCTTCTTTTTTAAAAAAGAGTCATAACCAGTTTTATAATCTTGTACAGATTTATCAATTCTATAACCTGCCTGACAAAATTATTAACAAACATGCATCATGAGAAGCAAGAACCATCACCCATTCTTTCTGCATGTTAGCAACTTGTCGCTCCTGAGCAATGGTGCTCCCATCCCTGGGGTCTGTGACCAATCATTTTCTGCGTTCATTCTGAGCACAAGATGGAAAGAATATTGTTCAAAGAGCACTATTAACTCTCTACACTGTTGAAAGGGGAAGGGAAACACTAGACTCTTTCTTTTGCTTCAGACTAAAGCGAGATAGATGGGGAAACAATGGAAACAGTGTCAGATTTTATTTTGGGGGGGCTCCAAAATCACTGCAGATGGTGACTGCAGCCATGAAATTAAAAGATGCTTACTCCTTGGAAGAAAAGTTATGATCAACCTAGATAGCATATTGAAAAACAGAGACATTACTTGGCCGACTAAGGTCTGTCTAGTCAAGGCTATGGTTTTTCCTGTGGTCATGTATGGATGTGAGAGTTGGACTGTGAAGAAAGCTGAGCACCGAAGAATTGATGCTTTTGAACTGTGGTGTTGGAGAAGACTCTTGAGAGTCCCTTGGACTGCAAGGAGATCCAACCAGTCTATTCTGAAGGAGATCAGCCCTGGGATTTCTTTGGAGGAATGATGCTAAAGCTGAAACTCCAGTACTTTGGCCACCTCATGTGAAGAGCTGACTCATTGGAAAAGACTCTGATGCTGGGAGGGATTGGGGGCAGGAGGAGAAGGGGACGACCAAGGATGAGATGGCTGGATGGCATCACCGACTCAATGGACGTGAGTCTGAGTGAACTCCGGGAGTTGGTGATGGACAGGGAGGCGAGGCATGCTGTGATTCATGGGGTTGCAAAGAGTCGGACACGACTGAACGACTGAACTGAACTGAACTGAAAGCAAGACCAATAGGGAGGAAGCTGATACATGAGAAAGATGTCAGCTTTGGGCAAGGCATCATACTAGAAGCGGTAAGGGTCAAAAAGATAAATGAGATGCTTAGAGCCTATAGGAGAGATGAGACACATGCATAAACTAGTCAGAGATGAGGCAGAGGGGTATATGTCAAGCGATATGGATGTTAATGGGGAGAATGAGATTATTAGTTCTGGGATTAGGCAAGGTTACACGTACTGTGAGCTTTCAAGTTCAAAAAGGCCAGTGAAGGTTAGCTTTTCCTCCTTTCAGCTGACTTTCCTGTTCCTAGGCTACTTCTTCTCTTCATTGGCAAACTTCTCAAAAGAGTAATCTAGGTGTTCTCACTTCATTTAATTGTTATTTGTTGTCATTGTTTAGTCGCGGTCATGTCTGACTCTTTGTAGCCCACCAGGCTCCTCTGTCCCTGGGATTTTCCAAAGAATACTGGAGTGGGCTGCCATTTCCTTCTCCAAGGGGTCTTCCCGACCCAGGCTGAACCCAGGTCTCCACACTGCAGATGGGTTCTTTCACCACTGAACCACCAGGGAAGCCCTTCATCGTTCTCCCCTGCCACCCTTTCTTATTTTCTAGCCCTTAAAACCTTGATTCTGGCCACATGGAATAAAGCCTGCATTGGCCAGCCTCCCTTGCAGCAAGGAATGGGCACATAGGTAAGATCTGGCCAACAGAGCATGATTTGAAGTGGTGGGTGCAACTTCCAGGTTATATCCTTAAAGAGAATGGGTATAATTTTTCCATTTGCCTTCTTCCGCAATGTGGATATGGCGTTGGTGAGCCATTTTATCTCATCCAGATGAAAGCATCATGGCTCAGACGGTGAAGAATGCCTGCAAAGCAGAAGACCTGGATTTGATCCTTGGGTTGGGAAGATCCCCTGGAGAAGGGAATGGCTACCCACTCCAGTATTCTTGCCTGGAAAATCTCATGGACAGAGGAGCCTGTCCATGAGGTTGCAAAGAGTTGAACGTGATTGAGTGACCAAGCATGCACATATATAACATACATATATATGAATGAATATTCTTGACCATTTATAAAATGTTTTTTGTACCATGGGAAGGGGTTTATACTAAAAAGTTTAAGACCATTTATAAAATGTTTTTTTGTACCATGCGAAGGGGTTTATACTAAAAAGTTTAAATGATAAGACTAGAAAACCCCGACTATCTCTTCCAGGCTGATTTCAGAGAAGCATTTAATCTTGTTGGTCAGCCCTTCCCATTTGCAATAATAACAGTAATAATTAGCATAAAATCTCTCTAGATAATTTTCTATGCAATGAATTGCTTCACCCTCATGACACCTTGGGGGTGAGCTTTAATAACATCTCTGTTTTGAAGATTATCACGCAGCCAGAAAGTGAAGGAGTCAGGATTCGATTCCAGACCCGCACTTACTTCTCCACCAAGTCGTGTTTCTTTGGAAACTCGCATCTCCCTTGGCCTCCGTGTTATCGTGTCGGTCTGCTCTGACCTGACTTCGTTCTTCCGGCTCCCGTTTTCTTTTTCCCATCTCAATACTCTCACTCTGCCGGCTGCTGGCTATGGCTTGCTTCCTCCCAATCTCATTGGCTTCCTTGCTTTCTGCTTACAAGGTTGGAGGAGCCTTAGCGCCTCCGTGGGCAGAACGGAAGGGGCCAATGGAGAGCAAAGCTTGAAGAGAGATGAAGGGGAGGGAGTGGCTGATGAAGCGAGCTTCCAGAAAGACGACCAAGCATCAGGAGGGGGAATCCCCCTGAGGAAATGGGGTGGACACCTCTTCCTGCGACACATTTGGTCGTCTCAACAGGGTCGATAGTGGGGGTTCCTGTCCCTTTAGCTGGAAGGAGCCCTCCGGTTTCTGGCCACGAGCCTTGAAGTGAAAGGCGAGGCCTTGCCGCCGGGATGACGAGCCCCCCTGAGCCGGTCAGCCCAGGCCCAGCCCCAGCAAACAGCGAGCTGCTGCAGAGTGTTGAGTGACACCGTTTCAGAGAGAAATGTGGCGAAGCTCAAGTGGAAAAGCAGAAACACCCAGCCCCCAGCAGCCTTCCTCTCTGTCACCTCATTAGCTGAGGCGACTCCCAGAGACTTGCAGAACAGGATGACTGTGTTCCTGAGCCAACCGCCATCTTCCCCAGATGATTGATGGGGTATTCTGTGGCGAATGAGGAGGACCCACGTTTCCACAGCTTATTTCTTCAAATCAGGACCTTTAAAATAAGAATGCATTGTTGAGGGGGGCAATAAAACCATCAGAATGTGGCTCTGGCTTCTTTCCATCTTATTAGGCTTGAGGTAATTATCCAGGTAATTCAGGAAAAATAAACGGCATTGCCTGAATTACTCAGATAATTACCTCAACGTTTCAATTCAGTCTGGTGGTGGAGGGCCAGCTGTAAAGGTCTCACGGGCCTCAAACAGTCTGATAACTGAAAACAGGCTTGGTAATTTAGGAGCCAGGGTGAAATAGTGAGAGGGGTTGAGCTCAAATAATTAGAAAACCTGGGTGTTTTAGACGGAGTTCCGCAGCAGAGACCTGCTTATTCCCGGTGGGCTATTTTACCTCCCTGAGCCTGAGGCCATTTTAAGGATAGTAAACTGTAAATTGCTAGCCAAGTACGCTTTAAGCAATTATCAATAATATTATTTGTTGCTGGTGTTCTCAACAACTGATGTAAAAATTTTTGTTCTGTCATAAAACTGGATAAAACTTGATATCTGGCATAAAACTGGATAAAAGTATGCTTTATACAAAAGTATAAGATTCCAGGGCAAGGCTTTTCAACATTAGCTGCCCATGAGATTCATCCAGGGAGTTTTTAAAATAAGAGAGCATTTCTCAGGCCCCACCCAAGACCTGAATCTGAATATCTGGGGCGGGGTCCTTGACATTGGTATTAAAAAAAAAAATCTCTCCAGATGATTCTAAGGGGCAGAACCCTGGCATGTCAGAGACAGAGTCAAAGAGGGAGGGAGATTTCTGTCACCAGAGGGCCGTGTCCAGGGTTTAATGTGTCTGATAGATAAGTCTCAGAGTGACAGGTGAAGCTGCCCGGCTCTTCAGTTAGGTTCCCAAGTTCCAAGTGGAATAGGCCCCCAAAATGCCCCAATCCCTGGGTGTCCAAGCGCCCCGGTTTCAACAGTAAGGGAGGAGCTCACGGTGCCTGAGAGCTGACATCCACCCCTCCTGCGGTGCCCACTCCCCACACTGAGCTAGTCTGAGTAACTGAAGGACTTGTCAAAGGCCACTTAACCACAGCTAGTTATTAACAGAGATGGGCTGAAAGCATCATTTCCATTTCCTCTGAATTCCTTAAAATGTTCCTTCCCAGGGATCAGGACCAGGTGAGATCCCCACCAGGAGTTACAAGGTCTTTCTAAGATACATCGGAGCATGGCATCAATATTCATTAAAAATAATGAGACTATAACTGCTAAAAGACATGACTTCATCCTGGCGACAAATGTTTCCCAAGTGCAAAGCTGCCATCTGTTCGGCAGTACTGGGAAAGATAAAACTTCCTTCTGAAGCAATGCAGTTGGATCCTCTGGGTACAGAGCTCCTGGTGGGTACCGTGCTGTCAGCAGGAAGCTGCCATCTAGGTCTGACTTCAAATGGCCAGTGTTGGAGCCTGAGGATAGAATTCCTGTGACCTAGACATAAACGCCACCAGTGCTCAGAGATGGGGCTCTCCTTTACATCCCCTTACAGGGGAAAAGAACGTGGTTCGGAAGCAAGGGAGCAATCTCTCAGCAACCTCTCAGGACTGGCCCACAGTCTGTCTGAAACAGCAAAACATCTGTTTCCTCCGTGTAGCTCCACTGAACCTAAGCTGCCTTCCCCACATGCACACTGCTTCTCGGGGTTTTATGACATGTGAACTCAAAGGACCATTTCTTTTACCCTGTGACAAGCTTCTCAAAGGGTGAAGTGCTTGAATCTATAGAGACTCCCCCAAGTGTTGAAATATGGAAAACACCAAGTGCCCCGATCTACTGCAAGACGACACGGGGATTATTCCTCGCAGAGTGCCCTCCACACGCTGGAGAAAAGCAAGTAAAAGCATGTGTCTTTTTTCCCCCTTAGAAGATAGTCTAGTCTCTCAAAATTCTCCTTGGCTTCTATTATTCTTCAAGGTCCTGTTCAGATGTCATCTCCTCTGTGGAGCCTTCCAGGATTTTCCTAGGCAGGATTAACCACACGTTCTATAGCAGCCTCAGTCTTTCTAGTGGCTTCAGTCTTTTATAGTCTTTTGTGTAACAGTTGTTACACTGAAAATGTCCTTTCCACTGCCATCTCCACTCCTAGTACGGTGGACTGCGAGCTCCTCAAAGACAGAGGCCATGAAGCGGAGTATCTAGTAAATATCATGTGGAGAATTAAATTTGATTCCTGGTTCAGGATTTTTTGTTTTTTGTTTTTTTACAGTGAGTGTCTAGGATCTTTGACCTTTTTAAGTGCTTCTATAAAGTTGTGTTCCAAGTCCTTTGCAGGGAAGATGTCTTGAACATTCTTACCTGTTCCCTCATATTTGGTTCCGGATGCAGCGAAACCCTCTTGGAACAGCCCCAGATGTTCGGGCCGGACTTTCATGTTTCTGATTTTCTGTTTTTCCTGACTGTTTTTCGTCCACTCTGCTTTGTTTCCCATCTTTGCTGGTGGTTTCCAATTTGCCGCTTACTTGCAGTTCACCTCCAATGCAGGTTTGTTTTGTACTTTGCTTGCACAATGCAGTCTCCACCTGCCGTATACCTTCCTCCAGATCTTGCATTTGGTTATAGTCTCTAGAATGACTGAAAGAAGGCAGTAGTACTAAGTCGCTTTAGTCGTGTCAGGCCCTCTGTAACCCCAAGGACTGTAGTCTTCCAGGCTCCTCTGTCCATGGGATACTTCAGGCAAGAACACTAGAGCGGGTTGACTTACCCTCCTCCAGGGGATCTTCCCGACCCAGGGATCGAACCCCCATCTCTTATGTCTCCTGCATTGGCAGGTGAATTCTTTACCACTAGCACCACCTGGGAAGCCCCCAGAAGGGCAGGATAGCCTAATAAGGATAAGCATAGATTTTTTTTTTTTTTAGGAAAAATAGTAATGTTTTATTTATCTTTGTTAGAATCCACAAATTATCCCCAACTTCAATCCACAAAATTAATTTCTGTCCTTGAGTTAGAACTTTGGAATTTTAAACGAGGAGACTTTTCATAAAAAATACAAGAACAACCGTTTTTATGTCATCTATTGTTTTTAATAACTGACTTAAAGATGATTTTAGAACAGTACCCATAAGAACATAAACACAGGCATTATAAGTAATCCAAAGCTGGTCCAGGAAATAAACACTGTACAAGGAACAGATTGTGCAAACGATCGCATTCTACTAAGAGGCCAGATAGACAGTAACATGTGAGTTTAACTGCCAAGGCACTGAAGGAAAAGCATGTCAGTAATAACCAGAAAAAAGTCATAAAAGTTTGTAACTACTGAAAACAACTCGATTTGATGAACATAAGTTGAGTGAAAGACCAAGTATCCTATTTTTTAAAGGACATTGTGTAAAGATTTGTTAAGAGAAATGAGACTTAGTCACTCAGGGGCCAGACTTATTTCTGAGGCAGGCAGGGTTGTTGTGTGACCTACCTCTCACTGGCTTAGTCACTCTGAGACTTCATTGACTCGTGGGGAAAATGGGAAAAATAAGGAAGCTTGAATGAGCAGAGTTTTGAAGACAGTCATCCCTGGATTCGAAATCCATCTTTAATTTTAATACAGAGTGATCTTGGTTGAGTAATTTAACCTCTCTGAAGTTCAATGTCTTCATCTGTAAAGTGCAGGGTAGGGACAGTACCTACATTTTTGGGGTGGTTAATAATCTCATTATTTTAAAGGAATGGATAAAGAAGATATGGCATATACACTATGGACTGTTACTCAGCGATATAAGGGAATGAAGCTGGGTCATTTGTAGAGATATGGATGGATCTAGAGGCTGTCATACAGAGTGAAATAAGTCAGAAAGAAAAACTAGTTAGTGCATATATGTGGAATCTAGTGGAGAAGGCAATGGCACCCCTCTCCAGTACTCTTGCCTGGAAAATCCCATGGATGGAGGAGCCTGGTAGCCTGCAGCCCATGGGGTCGCTGAGAGTCAGACACAACTGAGCGACTTCACTTTCATGCATTGAAGAAGGAAATGGCAACCCACTCCAGTGTTCTTGCCTGGAGAATCCCAGGGACGGGGGAGCCTGGTGGACTGCTGTCTATGGGGTCACACAGAGTCGGACATGACTGAAGCGACTTAGCAGCAGCAGCAGTGGAATCTAGAAAAATGGTATCAGTTCAGTTCAGTTCAGTCGCTCAGTCGTGTCTGACTCTTTGCGACCCCGTGAATTGCAGCATGCCAGGCCTCCCTGTCCATCACCAACTCCCAGAGATCACTCAAACTCATGTCCATCGAGTCGGTGATGCCATCCAGCCATCTCATCCTCTGTCATCCTCTTCTCCTCCTGCCTCCAATCCCTCCCAGCATCAGAGTCTTTTCCAACGAGTCAACTCTTGGCATGAGGTGGCCAAAGTACTGGAGTTTCAGCTTTAGCATCTGTCTTTTCAAAGAACACCCAGGACTGATCTCCTTTAGAATGGACTGGTTGGATCTCCTTGCAGTCCAAGGGACTCTCAAGAGTCTTCTCCAACACCACAGTTCAAAAACATCAATTCTTTGGCGCTCAGCTTTCTTCACAGTCCAACTCTCACATCCATACATGACCACAGGAAAAACCATAGCCTTGACTAGATGGACCTCTGTTGGCAAAGTAATGTCTCTGCTTTTGAATATGCTGTCTAGGTTGGTCATGATCTTAATTCCAAAGCAGAAATACAGACACAGATGTAGAGATCAAACATATGGATGCCAAGGAGGAAAGGTGGTGGGATGAATTGGGAGATTGAAATCGACACATACATACTATTGAAACTATGTATAAAATGTGAAAACCTACTGTATAGCACAGGGGATTCTACTCAATGCTCTGTGGTAATCTAAATGGGAAGGAAATCCAGAAAAAGAGGGGAGATATATGTATGCATATATATCTCCCTTTTTGGATTAATTTTTTGAAATAATCTTTTTTGGATTATTAATTGTTATTGGAGTATAGTTGGTCTGCAATGTCATGTTAGTTTGTTTTGCTGTCCGGGAGAAACTAACACAACATTGTAGGCCAACTATACTCCAATAACAATGAATAATTTCATTGTTTGAATGCCTGCTCTCTGTCAGGGGGAGCTCAGTCAAAGCTCTTTTTGTGGACTCTTCCATTTAATCCTTACAAGAGGACTGTTGCAGATCAGGTTCTTTGAGAAGAGGTTCTGAGATGAGGATGAGCAGGCAGGAAGTTGGGGACTGACATTTGTGGAGAAGTGAGACACAAGCAGGTCTGGACAGACGAAGAAGCCGGGCTGCAGTACAATCTTACAGGCTCCAGCCGCTCTTATAGGACGCTCTGAAGCTGGGAGGCCCTGCAGAGTTGTCTTGAAATATAGGGAGGGAGCTGGGGTCTCCTGCATTGACCCTTTATTGGAAGAAGTTTATCCCCTCTCCAAAGGGTGTATGACTCTTTGCAGCTGAGGGCTGTGTTTGGAAAGTTGTCACTGTGACATGACACCCTCAACCACATCCATTACACAGACTGATGATACAAACGCTTAGCACAATGTTGTCAAAGAGTAAGTACTCAATAAATGTGGGCAGCTATTATCGTCAGTATCATCCACCACATATCCCATATCCGTCATCCTGCCAAAAAGAATACATTGCTCTGCTTGTAGAGGAGCCAATGGGCTCGTTTTCTGAACACTTCTCCCAAACAATCTACCTCTTAGCAGCAAGATAGAGCTGAAGTATATACCAATGAAAAAGATTCTTTTTAAAATTGAATCATAGTCGATTTATAATGCTGTGTTAGTTTGAGATGTACAGCACAGTGAATATACATAAAATTATTTTCAGGTTCTTTTCCCATATAGGTTATTAGAAAATATTGAGAAGAGTTCCCTGTGCTATACAGTAGGTCCTTATTGCTTATTTTATATATAGTAGTGTATATGTGTTAATCCCAAATTCCTAATTTATACCTCCCCCAGTTTTGGTAACCATAAGCTTGTTTTCTATGTCCATGAGCCTGCTTGTTTTGTAAATAAATTCATTTGTGTTATTTTTTTTTTAATTTCACAAATATGTGGTATCTTATAATATTTGTCTTTCTCTGTCTGCCTAAGATCCTCTGGAAAAGGGATAGGCTACCCACTCCAGTGTTCTTGGGCTTCCCTGGTGGTTCAGCTGATAAAGACTCCACCTGCAATGCGGGAGACCTGGGTTCGATCCCTGGGTTGGGAAGATCCCCTGGAGAAGACAAAGGCTACCCACTCCAGTACTCTGGCCTGCAGAATTCCACAGACTGTGTAGTCTATGGGTCACAAATAGTCGAACGTGACTGAGTGACTTTCACTTTCACTTCCTCTTTCTGCCTAACTTTATATGATGATATTCCCTAGGTTCTTCTGTGTTGTTGCAACTGGCAATATTTCATTCTTTTTTGTGGCTGAGTGATATTCCGTGGTGTCTGCACACCACATCCTCTCTATCCATTCATCTGTTGATGGATAGGTTGCTTCATATCCTGGCTATTGTAAATAGTGCTGCTGCGAACATCTGGGTGCAGGTATCTTTTCCAATTACAGTTTTTGTCTTTTCTGCTTTATGCCCAGGAGTGGGACTGCTGGATTATATGGTAGGTCTATTTTTAGTTTTTTAAGGAACTTCCATTCTGTTTTCCATAATGGTGGAAAACATTCTTATGTATTAGTCAGTGTTCTCCAAGGAAACAGACCCAATAAGAGATATGTATCTCTTATTGTATGTGTATATATACATATAAAGAGAGAAATTTATTTTGAGGAAATTTGTTTCATATGATCACGGAGGCTGATGAGTCCAAACTCTGCACAGTAGGGCAACAGACTGAGACCCGGGTAAGAGTCAGTGTCTTGGCCCAAGTCCGAAGGCTGTCTTCAGCTGCACTCCTTGTTCAGGACGGGTCTATGTTATTCTACTAAGGCCTTCAGCTGATAGGATTAGGCCCATTCACATTATGGAGGACAAGCTACTTTACTCAAAGTCCAGATTTAAATATTAATCATATACAAAAAACACTCACATACAAAAAAAAAAAAGAGTCCAGAGGATGAAGACCAATTATCTGGGGACGATGGCCCAGCCAAGTTGACACAGAAAATGAACCATCACAGGAAGTGAATAGCAGATTTCACCTCTAATGTGTAGAATAAGAATCAGAAGCAGACTCAGAGGGTTTCAGGGTGTTTGTAACAGTATTCTGTGACAGTGCCAGAACAGGTTTCAGGCCTCTGTGCATTCTTTTTCTGTTGGTCTGTCAAGTACTTGAGATGAAGTAGTTAAGCTGGTAACATTCTTGAGTCACCGATGGCGAAAGGAATTTAATGCTATTATATAGTATACGGTATGGTACTGAACAATGGAAATTTGATCACTGATTTGGGCCAAATCAGTTTGGCCTGATTTGGGCCAAATTTTATTCTAGCATTGGAAATACAGAGCTAAATTAAATATGTGCCCTGTCTTCAAGAAATGATCTTCTAATCAGAATACAAACATCATAATGAGCACAATGCTATAAAGTATTTGCTTTACTGGAGATATAGATACAGTACAGTGTAAGCACGGGAGAAGCACTTAAGTTTGTTAAAAACTCATACAGTATTATAAGACAAACCAACTTTTTTTCTTTTTTTTGAAAAATAACTTAGAGAAGGCATACTTCCCAATTTCAAAACAGGACAAGGCTACAGTAATCAGGACAGTATGGTATTGACACAAAGACAGACATAGATCAGTGGAATAGAACTGAGAGTCCAGAGATAAACCTTTATGGTAAACTGACTTTTGACAATGATGTCAAGATAATCTAATGGAAGGAAAATAGACTTTTCCACAAATGGTGTTTGGACAACTAGATATCCACATGAAAATAATGAAATTGAATATTTTTGCCCTATCTCACATCATATACAAAAATTAATTCAAAATGGCTCAAAGATCTAAATGTAAGAGTTGTATACTATAAAGGTCTTAGAAGAAAACAGAGGCTTAAATCCTTATTCTCTTAGATCAGGCAATGTTGTTTTAGATATGACACCAAAACACATGCAGAAAAAATAAACAGATAAAATGGACTTCATCAAGATTAAAAACTTTTGCGCTTCAAAGGATAGCATCAAGAAAGCAAAAAGACAAGAAACAGAATGGAAGAAAAGATTTGTAAATCATATATGAAATATAAATCCATACCCTAAATCCAGAATATGTGAAGAACTCTTAGAACTCAACAATATAAAGGCAAATGATGTACTTTAAAAATGGACAAAGGATTTGCGTAAACATTTGTCCTGCTGCTGCTGCTAAGTCGCTTCAGTCGTGTCCGACTCTGTGCGACCCCACAGATGGCAGCCCACTGGGCTCCGCCATCCCTGGGATTCTCCAGGCAAGAACACTGGAGTGGGTTGCCATTTCCTTCTCCAATGCATGAAAGTGAAAAGTGAAAGTGAAGTTGCTCAGTCGTGTCCGACCCTTCAAGACCCCATGGACTGCAGCCCACCAGGCTCCTCCGTCCATGGGATTTCCAGGCAAGAGTACTGGAGTGGGGTGCCATTGCCTTCTCCGAACATTTGTCCTAAGATATGCATATAGCAAGCACATGAAAAGATGCTCAGCATTAGTCATTAAAGATGTTTGCAGGGTCTTTTTTTTTGCAGTTCCTCATGTAAGTAACATCACCTTCCCCCTTTGCACTCCAATTTTCCAGCAATTTTGTCATCAAAAACTGCATATTTAGACTCTTGTTTTTTTTTTTTTTTTAATTTTATTTTTACTTTATTTTACTTTACAATACCGTATTGGTTTTGCCATACATTGACATGAATCCACCATGGGTGTATATTAGCTCCCAATCCCGAATCCCCCTCCCACCTCCCACCCCATATCATCTCTCTGGATCATCCCCGTGCACCAGCCCCAAGCATCCTGTATCCTGTATCGAACATAGGCTTGTGCTTCGTTCTTACATGATAGTATACACGTTTCAATGCCATTCTCCCAAATCATCCCACCCTCTCCCTCTCCCACAGAGTCCAAAAGTCCTTTCTATACATCTGTGTCTCTTTTGCTGTCTCACATACAGGGTCATCATTGCCATCTTTCTAAATTCCATATATATGTGTCAGTATACTGTATTGGTGTTTTTCTTTCTGGCTTACTTCACTCTGTATAATAGGTTCCAGTTTCATCCATCTCATTAGAACTGATTCAAATGAATTCTTTTTAATGGCTGAGTAATACTCCATTGTGTATATGTACCACAGCTTTCTTATCCATTCATCTGCTGATGGACATCTAGGTTGTTTCCATGTCCTGGCTATTATAAACAGTGCTGCAATGAACATTGGGGTACATGTGTCTCTTTCAATTCTGGTTTCCTCGGTGTGTATGCCCAGCAGTGGGATTGCTGGGTCATAAGGCAGTTCTATTTGCAGTTTTTTAAGGAATCTCCACACTGTTCTCCATAGTGGCTGTACTAGTTTGCATTCCCACCAACAGTGTAAGAGGGTTCCCTTTTCTCCACACCCTCTCCAGCATTTATTGCTTGTAGACTTTTGGATCGCAGCCATTCTGACTGGTGTGAAATGGTACCTCATTGTGGTCTTGATTTGCATTTCTCTGATAATGAGTGATGTTGAGCATCTTTTCATGTGTTTGTTAGCCATCCGTATGTCTTCTTTGGAGAAATGTCTGTTTAGTTCTTTGGCCCATTTTTTGATTGGGTCATTTATTTTTCTGGAGTTGAGCTGCATAAGTTGCTTGTATATTTTTGAGATTAGTTGTTTGTCAGTTGCTTCATTTGCTATTGTTTTCTCCCATTCAGAAGGCTGTCTTTTTACCTTGCTTATAGTTTCCTTTGTTGTGCAGAAGCTTTTAATTTTAATTAGATCCCATTTGTTTATTTTTGCTTTTATTTCCAGTATTCTGGGAGGTGGATCATAGAGGATCCTGCTGTGATTTATGTCGGAAAGTGTTTTGCCTATGTTCTCCTCTAGGAGTTTTATAGTTTCTGGTCTTACGTTTAGATCTTTAATCCATTTTGAGTTTATTTTTGTGTGTGGTGTTAGAGAGTGATCTAGTTTCATTCTTCTACAAGTGGTTGACCAGTTTTCCCAGCACCACTTGTTAAAGAGATTGTCTTTACTCCATTGTATATTTTTGCCTCCTTTGTCGAAGATAAGGTGTCCATATGTGTGTGGATTTATCTCTGGGCTTTCTATTTTGTTCCATTGATCTATATTTCTGTCTTTGTTGAAATACATAGAGTATTTTTTCTTAACTAAACCCTGAAAACCACATGATTAAGGATACAGTACTCATGTATGGATGTGAGAGTTGGACTATAAAGAAAGCTGAGTGCCGAAGAATTGACGCTTTTGAACTGTGGTGTTGGAGAAGATGCTTGAGAGTCCCTTGGACTGCAAGGAGATCCAACCAGTCCATCCTAAAGGAGATCAGTCCTGAATATTCATTGGAAGGACTGATGCTGAAGCTGAAACTCCAGTACTTTGGCCACCTCATGTGAAAAGCTGACTCATTTGGAAAGATGCTGATGCTAGGAAAGATTGAAGGCGGAAGGAGAAGGGGATGACAGAGGATGAGATGGTTGGATGACATCACCGACTCAATGGATATGAGTTTGAATAAACTCCTGGAGTTGGTGATGGACAGGGAGGCCTGGTGTGCTGCAGTCCATGGGGTCGCAAAGAGTCAGACATGACTGAGCAACTGGACTGGACTGAACTGAACTGAACTGAACTGAAGGATACAGAAGCCTCAGTAGAAGTACGTTCATAAAGTACCTGCGTTTAAAATGAATCCGGAGCCTTAGCCCAGGTAAAGAATCAGAACTTTTTGAGATGAGTATGTGGAAGGGAATCAGAACACTGAAGCTGTGTAAGGAGGGAAAGGGGCACATCCTGGATCCCAGCGGAATGAGGACCTTCTCCTTCCTTAGCCCCTGGCTAAGCCTTCCTGCAGCACTGTGCTGAGAGCCGGGAATCAGGGAGAAGACAGAGATGCTGTCCTTGACCTCGTGGAGCTCACAGTGCTGTGGAGGAGACACTTGAACCCCGATAGCAGAGGAAAATGGATAAGGTTACGATCGGGGAGTGAATGAAGTACCGGGAGAGCTAGATACCTATACTGCATGCCGTCTCGAACCGACCCACAGGGGACCATCTTGGCTTGGCTGCAGTGGGCACAGTGAGCCCAGAGAACCAAGAGGTGCCTTGATCATTGAGGTGGGAAAGGCGATTGTTTGGCCAAGGCTCAACTATGCAGGCAGGGCAGAGAGATTATACCACTCCTTCCCACGGAGGCTCTTGGGTGATAAGACTGAAGCACTTGTTCAAAACCACATGCCCTCTGGGAATTCTTCCCGTTAACTCGCCCTGTCGGTTTTCTTCTAATTGATATCCTTGGAAACTGGGCTTTTAATTATTACTAGATCCTTTCATGTTGCCCACGGGTTGCCTTGCCTTTAAGCTGCCTTGTTTTTATTTCATCAGAATGCGTACTCTTACAGACCACTGCCTTTCACACACTAACACGCAGAGGAGTCATCTGGGGGTCTTGTTAAACTGTCAATGCTAATTAAGTAGGGTTGGGATGAGGCCTGAGAGTCTGCTTTTCTAAGAAGCTCCCAGGTGATGCCAGTTCTGATGGTCCATGGGCGACACATCGCTTGCAAGGCAAGACCAATCTCTGATATTTTAACATTTACAAAGCACTTTAATACCTACCCTCTTAAGTAATATTCAAAATAACCCTGTGAGGTAGGAAGGAGGTGGTTGTTATTATGATCCCCGCTGTAACAGATGTACACCGAGCACGCGCTGGCTAGCTAGAGGAAGCTGCTGACACAAAGCTCCTTACCTGGGACTCAGTTTCCTATTGTCTGGTTCCCCCTGCCCAGACCTGGCACCCCCTTAACCAGCTATGGTAGCTGGTGACAGGAACTGAGGTTTGATCACCCCTGCGTCCCCTGAAATTTCTAATGTGATGTTCAGTGCATGGCAAGCATTTAATGATGCTTTAATCCACAGGTCCTCTTAATACACCAGTAGCCACCACGCAGAGTTCTGACTGCACTATTTCACAGGTACTATCAAAACCCTCATACGAACTCAGAGTTACGACTGCAATGCAGTTTCTCAGGGACGAAACAGAGACTGGGAAGTCGAGTGTCTTGCCCAGGAGAGAAGTGGAAAAAAAGGAATTTAAAACCATGTCTGCTTTCTAAAGGAGCCCATAGGCTTTCATTTCATTTTTAGTTATGAAGCTGTGCACACATCATCCTATGAAGAAATGCTTCTCCATCAACTCTCTATTACTGATATCCGGGCTGTCAAAAATCTTTAGAAACTTGATCATGAGAATGAGAGTTGATCTGCCCAAGACCTTTGAAGATGAGAAGAGCTGTTCTTATTCTCCTGCTGCACATCCTCACAGCTGTCGCAGCCTCTATCCGCAGCTTTACAGCAAATGACAGAGAATAATTGATGGAGCTGGAGGTCTCTGTCTACAGAGAAAATACTCTTGTTCTGATGTCCCCACTGTGTTATGCAGTTGCTTACATTTTTAATCAAAGATTTAGTCAAGGAAGAATGCAGGAAGACTCTTACTGGGCTCCCAAGGAAGATCTGAATGGATATTCGGAAAAGAATGTTATGCCACTGACTCAATAAGTATTTGAGATTTTACTTTGTGAAAAAGTCAAAGTTCCTTACAGAGGAAGGTCTGAAGGTGGGTTTTTAAAAATGACATTCTCAGCTTGGTCAGCTCATGAGTGTGGCCGGTGAAAAACACGACTGTAAATTCTTTCACATCCAAAGCTGAGGTCAAGGTCCTTTCTCCTTGTATCTGGGTGGCTGTGACTGCTTTGACAGGTAGAATGCAGCAGCAGCTGAGGCTGTATGAATTCTGAGGCTAAGTTACAAAAAACCATGCAGCTTCTGCCTTATTTACTTAAACAATCATGCTCGGAACCCAAAGCACCAGCTAAAAACCCCAGCTGCCCTGAGGCAGCCGTGTTGTAAGAACTCAAGCCACATGGGAAGACACGTGAAGGCTTACAGCTCCAGCTGAGCCCAGACTTCAGGACACCCCATCCTGGGCACCAAACCCACGAGTGGAGAAGCCTCAGGACGACACAGTCCTTCATCCACATGTGCATCCTTTGCTATCTGCATCCCAGATGAGGCCTCAGACCTTATGGAGCAGGGATAAGCTATGCCCCTAAAATCTATCCCAATTCACCACCCACGGAATTCACCAGCCTAATAAAATGGTTTCTGTATTATACCACAGAGTTGGAGGTAGTTTGTTATACGAGAGTTGATAACTACATCAATCAGCCAGGACTCTCTGGGTTGCAGACAATAAAAGCACAACTCAAACTAGTGTTGGAGAAAAAGAATCTGCTGGAAGGGTCCTAGAGTGTTGCAGCAGCCATGAACATGTGCCTCAAAGATCCTTGTGGGAGTGTGATTTACCCATGGTCTCAGCGGCTGCACGCTGAGATCCATTACTGTGTTCTCACTGAGCCCAGGTCCTCACGAGCTTAGGGGAGCCAGATTTAGCAGATAAAAGTACGGAATGCCAATGCAATATTTGGGACATACTAAAAATTGGGCTTCCCAGGTGGCTCAGTGGTAAAGAATCCATCTGTCAATGCAGGAGACACAGGTTTGATCCCTGGGTTGGGAAGATTCCCTGGTAGAGGAAATGAAACCCACTCCTTTCTTGCCTGGTAAATCCCATGGACAGAAGAGCCTGGTGGGCTGCAGGCCATGAGGTCGCAAAAGAGTCAGACGTGACTGAGTGATTGAGCATGCACAAATAATTCATTGTTTATCTGAAATTCAGATTTAACTGGGTGTCCCATATGAACTGGGCAACCCTTTATAAACTGTGGCAACTGGACGTGACAGGATTCTGTGATGGGCTATTTCTGGGAGACACGAGACCCCTCTGATGGGTTACTTTGGTGCAAATATTCTCCATCAGACTTGCTGAACACTGCAGTCCAAGACTATCCCACCCTGCTTCTCCCCCTGCCCCCCCCGCCCCATTCTCCTCTTCACAATGTTGGGACCTGCATCTCAGCCTGACCAGAAGGTCTTCCAGCACCCTCTGTCTCCCTCCACGTTTTCCCTCATAGGCATTTCCCCCTAATCAAAGGCCTTGCCCTTCTAATCTCATCTCAGAACTTACTTTTCATGGGACCTTGAGTAACACAGGAAACTCACATAAATGAAAGAAGCAATTGGGCAATTGGGGAAAAACTATTCTCCAAAAGAGATTGGACAGGTGATATCATAGTTGAATGTCCACGTTAGCCCTGATCTACTGGGTAATGTCAGCCAAACTTACTGGGGAACATAAAAATCCAGAGTTAACTAATGGTTGATTGAATCAATGGAATCATGTGAATTGAATTTCCACAATGTACCGTGAAGAATCTGTGGTAGAGACTTTAGATGTGTTATTTCTTTATCATCTTTGCAAAAGACACTAGGAGGTAGTAGTCATTATTCCTTTCTTACAGATAAGAAACTGAAGTTCAGAATATTGTTATATTGATTAATAATAATGATTAATATCTTTAAATTTTTCAGTTCAGTTCCATCGCGCAGTCATGTCTGACTCTTTGTGATCCCATGAACCGCAGCATGCCAGGCCTCCCTGTCCATCACCAACTCCTGGAGTCCACCCAAGCCTCCCTGTCCATCACCAACTGGAAAACCTATGTCCATAAAGTTGGTGATGCCATCGAACCATCTCATCCTCTGTCGTCCCCTTCTCCTCCTACCCTCAATCTTTCCCAGCATGAGGGTCTTTTCTCAAATGAGTCAGCTCTCCTCATCAGGTGGCCAAAGTATTGGAGTTTCAGCTTCAACATCAGTCCCTCCAATGAATACCCAGGACTGATCTCCTTTAGGATGGACTGGTTGGATCTCCTTGCAGTCCAAGGGACTCTCAAGAGTCTTCTCCAACACCACAGTTCAAAAACATCAATTCTTCAGTGCTCAGCTTTCTGTATAGTCCAACTCTCACATCCATACATGACTACTGGAAAAACCATAGCCTTGACTTTAAACTATTAAGAAATGAAAATTCTATAAATATTAATATTCTCAATATTAAGAATAAATATTCAAGGTCATTCATTTAGAAGACAGCTGGAAGCTAGGGTTGAAAACCAGACCACGATTATCCCAGGCCTTCCCACTGCTTAATCTGCATTCAGTATTAAGTTGAGCCAGCAAAAGGGATAATTGTATTGCCACTTTTACAGCATATTGCTTTGGCATGGTATGTGCATAATGCCAGTTTATATTTTCTTGTGTGAAAAATTTTTTATTTGATTAAAAAATTTTAAGAATATTTGAATGAACTTACTATGTACTCTACCACTGTCCATAAGAGAGACAAACATGAATAAAACTCGTCTCAGTGCTCAGAGGAGCCGAACAGTCTTAGTTGAGAGTAGAACAGTGGGCATGAAGTATCAATATGTTCTATGTTTATCAATAACATGTGAGACATGTTTATCAATAACAAGTGAGAGAATGTTCGAGTCAGGAGCCTGCTAAGTGTGGGATGGACATCAAACTCTCCATTGTTCCTGCGGGACCACTTGATTTTCCAGAACCTTAAACAACTCAGAAAAATGATACTTATATTTGGAAGATATTTCCTGTTTTTTTACACATGGCCCAGGAACATTATACATTATTTTCCGTTCTCTGAACATCATTTAAACATTTGCAAAAGAATGAACAAAAATAACACACCATATAGGATTTACTCTATTACTTTGCTCGATGCTTTGCATAATTATCACATTATCACATTTAATCTCCATAGGGGTCTGGCTGGCCAGAGGAAGCCCAAACAGGAAACAGAAGTCTTGCCAAGTTGAGGAAACAGATATCGGCGTTTGGGCTCCTGAGGTGACTGGGATTTCGGGGGCAGGGTCCTGGAGAGGAGGACACTGGAGAAAAGGAGTTTCAGAAACACGCAGAGAGACTCTCCGGTCTTTGCCTGAATACCGCTTTGCTAACGTGTGCAAGGTGACTCAGGAAGGCCTGGCAGAAAAGAGTACCCCAGGGGCTGAGAGCTGGGCAGCGACTCCCGAGGGCACACAGTGCTTGGACACGTGGGCTTTCAACCCTTCTGAGAGACGTGATGTCATGAAAACCCAGGGAATTCAGCTGAGACATCAAAAGGCCATGGTTTTGGAATAAGGATCAAATTCTGGAGTGAGGGAAACCCTAGACGGATTCTAACAAACAAATGCAAAACTATGTCTCAACCGAATCGAGATGATCCCGGAGTAACTTAACTGCCTGCTGGCATAAAACTACACACTCTTTAAAGAAAAATAATATAATCTAGACTGTCTACCATTTAGCAGCTAGGTGAGTGTCCACCATAGCCCCTGATCTACTGTGCTGCTGCTGCTGCTAAGTCACTTCAGTCGTGTCCGACTCTGTGCGACCCCATAGACGGTAGCCCACCAGGCTCCCCCGTCCCTGGGATTCTCCAGGCAAGAACACTGGAGTGGGTTGCCATTTCCTTCTCCAATGCATGAAAGTGAGAAGTGAAAGTGAAGTCGCTCAGTCGTGTCCGACTCAGCGACCCCATGGACTGCAGCCCACCAGGCTCCTCCGTCCATGGGATTTTCCAGGCAAGAGTACTGGAGTGGGGTGCCATTGCCTTCTCCGTTGCTAAGTCACTTCAGTCGTGTCCGACTCTGTGCGACCCCATAGACGGTAGCCCACCAGGCTCCCCCGTCCCTGGGATTCTCCAGGCAAGAACACTGGAGTGGGTTGCCATTTCCTTCTCCAATGCATGAAAGTGAGAAGTGAAAGTGAAGTCGCTCAGTCGTGTCCGACTCAGCGACCCCATGGACTGTAGCCCACCAGGCTCCTCCGTCCATGGGATTTTCCAGGCAAGAGTACTGGAGTGGGGTGCCATTGCCTTCTCCGGATCTACTGTGCAATGTCAGCCAAACTTTTCTAGTCTTCAGTCCAACGATGATTGTCAGGGTCCCTTCAGTTCCAGTTTCTAAAATTAAAGATATGATCACAGCTTTCTTTCCTTGGGACCAGCTAATTAACCATGCCACTCCTTAGGCAAGAGGTTTCAGAATCTGGACACAGAGAAAGGAACTTGATTCCCGTAAACACTTCCACCCTTTACCTATTAACAAGCAACTGTACAATTGACGACTCTCTAAGAAACAGGTGGGATAATATGGAAAAGCATTTTAGCTCTGGTGCTTTTTTTCTCCTCTTTTGTGGGGGGAAAAAAAAAAACCAAATCCATCAAGGCGGGGTTAAAGTCTTGTCCGCGGGACTTGGATGCTCTGACCGTCCTAGCCTGCCCTCTGCTGGTGAGATGGAGTCATAACATGCTCCGTGGAAACGGGTGGGGACCAGGGAATCACTTTTGAATTTCTCACTTCGCATATTTTTAAATCCCCTGATATTTCTCCCTTGGAGCTCCTATAGTCTTTCTTAGGGCCTCACCATATGTACACGGATATGGATACATACACGTATATGTGGGCTTATATATACGTATATATATAAGTCGCAAAGAATAGGACACGAATGAAGTGACAGCGTGCACACACACACGTGTATATATTGATATGTGTATATGCATTGATATATACGAATATATATGCATATGTATAGTGGCAGAAAGAGGGGCGTGAGGGAGACAGGGGAGAGGAAGGCAGAGATGGGAAGAGAGAAGAGAAAACGAGGGGGGAGGGAAGCAAAGAACCAGAGAAGGCAGAGAGGTAGAGGGGAGGGTGAGAGAGAGGGGGGGGGGGAGAGAATCGGGGGAGAGAATTAAGGAGAAAGCAAAGGAGCTGAGTTTTATAGAGCCTGGATATTGGCTCCTCTCTTTCTGTTCACTTATTTAAACTTTCTTTATTTACGCATGTCCTTATCTTTGGCCGTGCGGTGTCTCCCTTGCTGTCGTGGTGGCTCATCTTGCTGTGGTGCACGGGCCCTCGGGGGCGTGGGTTTCAGCAGTTGTGGTGCTCAGACTTAGCTGTTCCGCAGCATGTGGGATCTTCCTTGACCAGGGATCGAACCCACGTCCCCTGCATTAGCCGGCAGATTTTTAACCACTGGACCACCGGGGAAACCACTGCTTCTCTTGGTTTTTGGACAAGCTGTAGTGGATGGAAAAGAGGGACTCCAGGCCTAGGCGGGGCCGTTCCCTTTTCAGTTAAGTTCAGTTGCTCAGTCGTGTCCGACTCTTTGTGACCCCATGAATCGCAGCACGCCAGGACTCCCTGTTCATCACCATCTCTTGGAGTTCACTCAGACTCAAGTCCATTGAGTCAGTGATGCCATTCAGCCATCTCATCCTCGGCCGTCCCCTTCTCCTCCTGCCCCCAATCCCTCCCAGCATCTGAGTCTTTTCCAATGAGTCAACTCTTCGCATGAGGTGGCCAAAGTACTGGAGTTTCAGCCTTAGCATCATTCCTTCCAAAGAAATCCCAGGGTTGATCTCCTTCAGAATGGACTGGTTGGATCTCCTTGCAGTCCAAGGGACTCTCAAGAGTCTTCTCCAACACCACAGTTCAAAAGCATCAATTCTTTCCCTTTTGGGTGGCTGATTTTTCATCCCTTCTGCCAGCATTGGAGAGGGAAGCCTAGGGCCAGTCGGAGGACTTGGATTCTGTCCCTGTCCTGCTGCTAAAAACCAAGTGATCTTCAATAAGCCAGTCGACCGCTGTGAGCACCATTGACTCACTAATTCAGGTTCAATACTATGCTCGGAACCCGGAGTGAGGCCCTGAGGGAATATAAAGAAAGGGATGTGGCCCTGGTCTTCAAGTGGCCCACTATCTCGTGCCCGGTCAGGGAGATGCTGAGCAAACCCCTGCCTTGGAGACAAATGGAGTTCATCTGTGAGCCCCGTGACCCCGTGGGTGTCGGGAGGCAGACACGCCTCTGCTTCTCGGGGGCTGGCGGTCGCCAGGCCGTTGGTGCGACCTTGGCTTAACCTCTCAGAGCCTCTCTCCTCCTCCCGCGTCCCCTGCGCGGCAGGCCCCTTCTCCAGCTGTCCTCAGGGAGATGCCCGCTCCTCCGTCGGCGCTCCCCGCTGTGGACTTCAGCAGCCTCTCTTGCTGGGCTGTGGGCACTGTGAGGCCAGGGCCGCGGTGGTCTTTATGCCCTGCTCCTGATGCAGTGTGGAGCACTTAGTAGGTGCTCAGTTAGTGTTTGATGAAGGACTGAACATACGGCTGAAGTGGGAGGCAGGGAAGGGCCTCACCAGACGCCCTGGGTTACGGCTGCTGCTCTCAGAAGCAGGCGGCGTCTCTGGTCCCATCACGGCCCTTGGGTTCCTGCAGTGAGAGCTGCCATTGATGGAATGCCTCCCACCTTCCAGGCAAGGTTCTGTCAAATCCGACACTACTTCTTCACCTACTTTTCTCCTCACAGGAGTCATCTGCCGAAGCTGACACTTAGGTCTGTTTTGCACTCCAGGTGAGTTTCAGAGCAATTTTAGAAACTTGCCCAAAGTCAGGAGGCAGAGCCAGGCTCCACCCAGGGGTCCTGACTCCACAGCGCTTTGCCTGCGCCAGTGCCCTCTGCGTCCGGGGCTCCCCTGGCGAGCTGGATCCGGAGAATGCAGATGTGGAGACAGCTAGGACTTCCGCAGCACGGTGCGGTGCGCAGCGACCTGTAGCCGCGGCGCCCCAGGGCGCCCCCCGCCCTGGCGTCAGTGGGGACTGAGAAGCCGCCTTGCGGTGTCTGGGGCCACAGTGAGACTAATGAGCTGCTGAGTGCCCGCGCCTGGCGTGGCTGGACGCTCACTGTACCCCCTGGCGTCGGCCAGTGATGCGGTGACCGTCCTCCCGTGACCCAGCCACGTCTACAACCCGCTCTCTGTCTTTAACCGCTGCGTGTGGTTCGGAGCACTGCACCTCCAAACCTGCCGTCGGCCCGTCCCGCGTGGAACGGAAGCCGTGTGGATGAGAAGCGCCGTGTTCTTTTGTTCTCATTCTAGGAAACCACCCAGATCCCACAGTTGCCTGGGGAACTGGAAGGTCTTCTACTGTGTTCAGCCCGCAGGGTGGCCGAGCTTTTTCCGCCCAATTCATGATCCCACCGGGGGTTCCTGGTGGCTCAGATGGTAAGAATCTGCCTGCAATGCAGGAGAGGAAGGTTTGATCCCTGGGTCGGGAAGATCCCCTGGAGAAGAGAATGGCAACCCACTCCACTTTTTTGCCTGAAGAATCCCATGGACAGAGGAGCCTGGCGGGCCACAGTCCACAGGGTTGATTATAGGAGCCCTGAAAACCAACTTCTCAGATGAAGATCCAGGCAGGGAGCCATCCTGCCTCAAAGCATTTGAAGTTAGCCTTTTCATCACTGCACTTGCAGAACTTGCTTACACCGTCAGAATGACAATGATAAGGGCCCCGTATTTATTAAGTTATGCACTTTGCATGTATTATCTCAAGCCACACAGTAACTCTAGGTGTGTGCATGCTTGGTCTTGCCTGACTCTTGGAGAGCCCATGGACTGTAGCCCTCCAGGCTCCTCTGTCTATGGAGTTTTCCAGGCAAGAATACTGGAGTGGATTGTCATTTCCTTCTCCAGGGGATCTTCACGACCCTGGGCTCAAACCTGCGTCTCCTGCATTGGCAGGCAGATCCTTTACAGCTGAGCCACCTGGGAAGCTCCGATAACTCTAGGAGGTAAGTACAATGGTCATTCCTGCAAGAGGACACTGATGCTCAGAGAAGATAAGTTCCTGGCTGAAGACTGCAATAAACAGTGAAGTTGGAAATCAACATCTGTCTGGCATCAAAGCCTCTGGCCTCCTCACATATGCCTCACATGATACCTCCTTAGAGCGGGAGGGTCACATCCAGTAAAAAAATATCCACTGAGCCCATGCAACTTCACTTGTATGGAAATCAGACTACATGCACTGTCCCCTTCCACACCACCAAAGATGGTCACGTCCTGATCCCTGGAACCCATGGACATCTTACAAGGAAAAGGGGCATTTACAAATGTTGTAAGGACCTTGTATTAAGGAGGTTGTATTAAGGACCTTGAGATGGGAAGATTACCCTGGCTTACCTTCACAAGAGTTCTTGTAAGAGGCAGACAGGAGGGTCCAAGTGCAATAAGCAATGTGATCATGGAAGCAAAGAAAGAGATCATGGAAGTCAGAGAGACTGGAAGATGCTCATCTTCTGGTTTGAAAATGAAAAGCAGGGCCATTAGCCACAGAATGAGGTGAGGAGCTGGAAAAGGTAAGAGAATGGGTTCTCCCCTAGAGCCTCTAGAAATAACACAGTGTTCCTGATATCTGGATTTAGTCTATAATTCCTGGTGTCTCAGCCGATAAAGAATTTGCCTGCAATGCAGGAGAGCCAGGTTCAGTCCCTAGGTGGAGAAAAATCCTCTAGAGAAGGGAATGGCTACCTACTCCAGTATTCTTGCCTGGAGAATCCCAGGGACAGAGGAGCCTGATGGGCTATAGTTCCTGGGGTTGCAAAGAATCGGACATGACTGAGCAACTAACACTTTCACTTTTTTTCAGCCATGTTTGGACTTCTGATCTACAGAAGAGCAAGATAAGAAATCTGCATTGTATAAGTCACTCAGTTTGTGATCATTTGTTATAGCAGCAATATGAAACGAACACACCTGGAAAATATCACAAATTGTCAGATGACAGGAGGGGGCTTGAGGGTCGCTGCTGGGCAGGAGCCACCGTGAGAGCTGGTGATTTAGAGGAGGCCCCGGACAGACTGAAGGCCTCGACCAGAAATGGTGACAGCACCTGCCATGCTTCTCAGACAGCTGCGTGGCTCTCCCTCTGGGTCACGATCAGCTCCTCTGCAGCTCGGTTTGCAGAAACTCCCTGTGGTAGGAGCCGGGCTCCCTCCGGTGACCCCGCTGCTCCATGGAGGAGGGAGCCTGTTGCAGCTGCCTGATTCCCAGTGGCTCTGCCACTCACTGGTTTCCGCCTTTGCCAGCTCCCGTGTCAGACCAGGAACTTTCCATCTAAAAGAATCACTATTACAGGCTGTGCGGCATGCATAATGACTACAGTCAAGGGCAGTTTTTTAATGTCTTAGCCTTGGCTATCTCATCTGCAAAGTGAGGATAGGAACATACAACTCATGAAGACGTTGAGATGATTTATGCAACATACACAACAGGCTATGAGGTACTGAGTCAGTTCCCCCTAAACGACAGCTATAATATTGTGATTATACATTTTAAACATGAGTCACGGACAAGCACTCCAAACTGACCTCAGGTTTAATGTGCAGGCAGATATGTGGAAAGCACGTGATTCCTTGGTGTCAGACACTGCGATGCAAATTACAGTGCAAGCTTTGCTCTATGATCCAGAATTGAACTTGGATTTTAATTCTTCTGCCACAGCTGGTGGCTTTGTCTTTCTTCTTTTTATGTTAACCACTAGGAAGTCAAAATTTTAAAAATGTTTGAGGGGGATTTTTGAAGTATTTGAAGTTTATGAGGGGATTTTGCCAAGAGAAAATAGGCCTAGGAAAATTTGGTAAGTGGGAAATTAAGAGAGAAAGGACTCAGTGTTGTAGGCATTTGAACTGTTCTGGGAGGTGCTAGGGCCTTCCCAGGTGGCTCGAGGTGTAAACAATCCTCCTCCCTACGCAGGAGATGCAGGTTTGATCCCTGAGGTGAGAAGACCCCCTGGAGGAGGAAATGGCAACCCATTCCAGTATCCTTGCCTGGAAAACCCCATGGACAGAGGAGCCTGGTGGGCTACAGTCTGTGGGGTCACAAAGAGTAGGACGCAACTGAGCAGGCACGAACATGCGTGGGAGATGCTAAATTCTGAAAGTTGGGATTCTGCCTACAGGAAATGTCCTGTGCTCTCCAGTATTTCAAGTTCCCTAGGTGTCCCTGGTCGGAGGCCTGTGGGGCTGAGTTACCCAGATCCTTTCTCCTTCCTGGTTCCCCACCCAGACTCCAGGCCAACTAACTCAGCAGGAAGCCTGCCATTGGGTTCTAATGAGTGGCTGGTGCATTTCCTGTTTGAAGCCAAAATTCTTACCTCTGGAAGCTCCTGGCCTAGGGAAGAAAGGGTTACAGAAAAAGACGAGAGTTTAAAAACACCAAAAGAGATGTCATAAGGCAGAAATTATACTCTTAGCAACATTTACTGGGTGCTATTATAGAGATCAACATTTATTGAATATCCACTATGGCCCAGGCTTGTTACTCCAGAATCTATTTTTTTAATTTATTTTAAAATAGAAGTGTAGTTGATTTACAATGTTGTATTAGTTTCTGCTCTGCAGCAAGGTGATTCGGGTATATATATACATGTTCTTTTTCATATTATTTTCCATTATGGTTTATGATAGGATTTTGAATATAGCTACCTATGCAATACAGTAGGACCTTGTGGTTTGTTTTATTTCTAGCAGTGCATATCTGCTAATCCCAAACTCCTAACTCATCCCTCCCCCACTCCCATTCACCCATTCCAGTGCATTTTAGTTTACTGATTGCTAAAATGTTGATGTCACTGTGCTTATTTAACTTATATGCAGAGTACATCATGCAGAATGCCAGGCTGGATGACACACAAGCTGGAATCAAGATTGCAGGGAGACATATCAATAACCTCAGATACGAGGTTAAGCATATGACACCATGCTTATGGCAGAGCAAAGAGGAATTAAAGAACCTCTTGATGAAGATGAAAGAGGAGAGTGAAAAAGTTGGCTTAAAACTCAACATTCAAAAAAACGAAGATCATGGCATCCGGTCCCATCAGTTCAGTTCAGTTCAGTCCCTCAATCATGTCTGACTCTTTGCAACCCCATAGACTACAGCCTGCCAGACCTTCCTGTCCATCACCAACTCCCAGAGCTTACTCATGTCCATCAGTCAGTGATGCCATCCAACCATCTCATCCTATGTCATCCCCTTCTCCCCATGCCTTCAATCTTTCCCAGAATCAGGATCTTTTCCAAGGAGTCAGTTCTTTGCATCAGGTGGCCAAAGTATTGGAGTTTTGGCTTCAGCATCCATCCTTCCAATGAATATTCAGGGCTGATTTCCTTTGGATGGACTGGTTGGATCTCCTTGCTGTCCAAGGGACTCTCAAGAGTCTTCTCCAACACCACAGTTCGAAAGCATCAGTTCTTCAGTGCTCAGCTTTCTTTATAGTCCAACTCTCACATCCATACATGACTATTGGAAAGACCATAGCTTTGACTAGAAGGACCTTTGTTGGCAAAGTAATGTCTCTGCTTTTTAATATGCTGTCTAGATTGATCATAGCTTTTCTTCCAAGGGGCAAGCGTCTTTTAATTTCATGGCTGCAGTCACCATCTGCGGTCATTTTGGAGCCCCCCAGAATAAAGTCTGTCGCTGTTTCCATGGTTTCCCCATCTATTTGCCATGAAGTGATGGGACCAGATGCCATGATCTTAGTTTTCTGAATGTTGAGCTTTAAGCCAACTTTTTCACTCTCCACTTTCACTTTCATCAAGAGGCTCTTTAGTTCTTCTTAACTTTCTGCCATAAGGGTGGTATCATCTGCATATCTGAGGTTATTGATATTTCACCCAGCAATCTTGATTCCAGCTTGTGCTTCAGTCAGCCTGACATTTCTCATGATGTACTCTGCATGTAAATTAAATAAGCACAGTGACAATATACAGCCTTGATGAACTCCTTTCCCGATTTGAAACCAGTCTGTTTTTCCATGTCCAGTTCTAACTGTTGCTTCCTGATCTGCATACAGATTTCTCAGGAGGCAGATCAGGTAGTCTGGTATTCCCATCTCTTTCAGAATTTTCCACAGCTTGTTGTGATCCACACAATCAAAGGTTATAGTCAATAAAGCAGAAGTAAATGTTTTTCTGGAACTCTCTTGCTTTTTTGATGATCCTGCAGATGTTGGCCGTTTAATCTCTGGTTCCTCTGCCTTTTCTAAATCCAGCTTGAACATCTGGAAGTTCATGGTTCAAGTATTGTTGAAGCCTGGCTTGGAGAATTTTGAGTATTACCTTGCTAGCATGTGAGATGAATTCAACTGTGTGGTAGTTTGAACCTTTTTTGGTGTTGTCCTTCGTTGGGATTGGAATGAAAACTGACCTTTTCCAGCCCTGTGGCCACTGCTGAGTTTTCCAAATTTGCTGGCATATTAAGTGCAGCACTTTCACAGCATCATCTTTCAGGATTTGAAGTGGCTCAACTGGAATTCCATCACCCCCACTAGCTTTGTTCGTAGTGATGCTTTATAAGACCCACTTGACTTCACATTCCAGAATGTCTGGCTCTAGGTGAGTGATCCCACCATCATGATTATCTGGGCCATGAAGATCTCTTCTGTATAGTTCTTCTGTGTATTCTTGCCACCTCTTCTTAATATCTTCTGCTTCTGTTAGGTCCATATCATTTCTGTCCTCTATTGTGTCCATCTTTGCATGAAATATTCCCTTGGTATTTCTAATTTTCTTGAAGAGATCTCTAGTCTTTCCCATTCTATTGTTTTCCTCTATTTCTTTACACTGATCACTGAGGAAGGCTTTCTTATCTCTCCTTGCTATTCTTTGGAACTCTGCATTCAAATGAGTATATTTTTCCTTTTCTCCTTTGCCTTTCACTTCTCTTCTTTCCTCAGCTAATTTTAAGCCCTTCTCAGACAACCATTTTGCCTTTTTGCATTTCTTTTTCTTGGGGGTGGTCTTGATTACTGCCTCCTATACAATGTCACGAACCTCTGTCCATAGTTCTTCAGGTACTCTGTTTATCAGATCTAATCCCTTGAATATATTTCTCACTTCCACTGTATAATCGTAAGGGATTTTATTTAGGTCATACCTGAATGATCTAGTGGTTTTCCCTACTTTCTTAATTTAAGTCTGAATTTTGCAAAAAGGAGTTCATGATTTGAGCCACAGTCAGCTCCCTTCTTATTTTTCACTTCATGGCAAATAGATGGGGAAACCGTGGAAACAATGACAGACTTTATTTTGGGGGGCTCCAAAATGGCTGCAGATGGTGACTGCAGCCATGAAATTAAAAGACGCTTGCCCCTTGGAAGAAAAGCTATGACCAATCTAGACAGCATATTAAAAAGCAGAGACATTACCTTGCCAACAAAGGTCCTTCTAGTCAAAGCTATGGTCTTCCCAGTAGTCATGTATGGATGTGAGAGTTGGACCATAAAGAAAGGTGAGCACCAAAGAATTGATGCTTTTGAACTTTGGTGTTGGAGAAGACTCTTGAGAGTCCCTTGAACAGCAAGGAGATCCAACCAGTCCATCCTAAAGGAAATCAGTCCTGAATATTCATTAGAAGGACTGATGCTGAAGTTGAAACTCCAATACTTTGGCCACCTGATGCAAAGAAAACTGACTCCTTGGAAAAGACCCTGATGCTGGGAAAGACTGAAGGCAGGAGGAGAAGGGAACAACAGAGGATGAGATGGTTGGATGGCATCACTGATTCAATGGACATGAATAAGCTCTGGAAGTTGGTGATGGACAGGGAAGCCTGGTGTGCTGCAGTCCATGGGGTTGCACAGAGTCGGACATGACTGAGCAACTGAACTGAGCTGAGACAGTGATTAAAAAGCAGACCCATTACTTTGACAACAAAGGTCCATCTAGTCAAAGCTATGGTTTTTCCAGTAGTCATGTACAGATGTGAGAGTTGGACAATAAAAAAGGCTGAGCGAAGAAAAATTGATGCTTTCTAATTGATACTTTGTGATGTTGGAGAAGACTCTTGAGAGTCCCTTGGACTGCAAGGAGATCCAACCAGTCCATTCTGAAGGAGATCAGCCCTGGGATTTCTTTGGAAGGAATGATGCTAAAGCTGAAACTCCAGTACTTTGGCCCCCTCATGCGAAGAGTTGACTCATTGGAAAAGACTCTGATCCTGGGAGGGATTGGGGGCAGGAGGAGAAGGGGACAACAGAGGATGAGATGGCTGGATGGCATCACTGACTCGATGGACGTGAGTCTGAGTGAATTGTGGGAGTTGGTGATGGACAGGGAGGCCTGGCGTGCTGCGATTCATGGGGTCGCAAAGAGTCAGACACGACTGAGTGACTGAACTGAACTGAAGGTGTTAATGTTAGTAGTTCAGTCATGTCTGACTCTTTCTGACCCCGTCAACTGTAGCTTGCCAGGCTCCTCTGTCCATGGAATTCTCCAGGCAAGATTACTGGAGTGAGTAGCCATTTCCTTCTTCAAGAATCTTCCCAACCGAAGGGTTGAACCCCGGTCTCCTGCATTGCAGGCAGATCCTTTACCATCTGAGCCACCAGGGAAGCCCAAGTGCAATAGAAAAAGGAAGGGCGGGGGGCAAGTGTGTGTTTCCTGTGGTTTCTATAACAAATGATCACAAAATTGTCTCCTAAAACAACATACTCTTAGAACTTTAGAGGTCAAGGTCAGAAGTCAGAGATCAGTCAAGTTTCACTGGGCTGTAAAGTCAAGGTGTCAGGAAGGCTGGCTCCTTTTAGAGGCTCCGAGAAGAGAATCTGTTTCCATGCTTTTTTCTGCTTCCAGGGGGTTGTGGCCCCTTCCTCCATCTTCAAAGCACATGACCCACATCCCTGCTTCTATCATCACTTCGCCTCCTTCTGACTTCCTGCGTGCATGTATGCTAAGTCACTGCAGTCGTGTCTGACTCTGCAACGCTATGGACTGTGTGTAGCCCAACAGACTCCTCTGCCCATAGGATTCTCCAGGCAAGAATACTGGAGGGAGTTGCTGTGTCCTCCTCCAAGGGATCTTCCCGACCCAGGAATCGAACCCTTGTCTCTTAAGTCTATTGCATTGGCAGGTGGGCTCTTTACCACTAGCGCCACCTGGGAAGCCCCTGACTTCCTGCCTCCCTCACTTTAAGGACTCCTGTCATTGTATCAGCCCTACGTAGATAGTCCACTGAAAACTAGAAACCCTTCACTTAATCACATCTGCAAAGCCCCTTTTGCCATATAGGCTAACATTACAGCTTCCAGAAATTAGGACATGGACATGCCGAGGGGCTATTTTTCAGCACAGGAGTGAGGGGAATGAAGCAGGAAGGTGAGGTAGAGTTGGTCAGAGTGAGTTATTAGGATGAAATCCTTAGAAACAGAGCCAGAGGCAGGAATCTGGCTGCACACAATGCATTTCAGGAGGCTCCTGTAAAGGCGGGGAGTGAGCAGGACAGGGAGGAGACAGCCAAGCGAGGATGTGGTCTCAGGACCTTGTCCTGGCTTGACCCACTGGGAGTGGCCTCGAGCACACGCTGTGCTGCAGACCACGCCCCTGTCCTCTCTAGAGGCAAGGGGCCCGCCCCTGCTTTTTAAAACTTTTTATTCTGTGACTATTTTAAATGTACAGAAAATTTGCAAGGATAGTACAGAGAACTCCCACGTATCCTTTAGTCACAGTCATCAATGTATAACTTTTCCTACATTTTAATGTTCTTTCTTTCCTCCTTTGTCTGTCTACCCCCCGACACACACACTCATGCACACACGTGCACACACACATTTTATTTTTTTCAAACCATTGGGAAGTAGTTGCTGCATATGCTGTCCCCAGTGTTGCTCCTGAGAATAACAATATTCTCTCACATAAGCACAGCGCAGTTATCAGATTCCGGAAACAGCATTTATACAACCCTTTTTATGGTTTACATCCCATTTATATAATTGAATCTACAGCTTATGTCAGTTATCCTAATAGTGTCACTTAGAGCGCTTCTATGCCTCCAATCCAGGGTATAATATTGCATGTAATTGTCTCGTTGGTGTCTTCTAATACAGTAAAATTCCTCAGTCTCTTCTTGTCTGTTGTGATATCGATGTTTTTAAAGAATAGTATGAGTATGAAATTGCTCAGTTGTGTCCAGCTCTTTGTGACCCCATGGACTGTAGCCCGCCAGGCTCCTCCGTCCATGGGATTTTCCAGGCAAGAATACTGGAGTGGGCTGCCAGTCTCTTCTGCAGGGGCTCTTCCCAACCCAGGGATTGAACCCGGGTCTCTTGCATTCCAGGCAGATGCTTTACCGTCTGAGCCACCAGGGAAGCCCTTCTAAAGAATATGGTCTAGGTATTTTTGCAGAAAGGTTTTCGATTAGAATTTGCCTACGTTTTTCTCAAGCTTAGGTTCAGGTTAGGCATCTCCTGCTGACTTTCCGAGGTCACATGTTCCTCCTGCTGTCCCACGGGGGCACAGACTGCCTGGTGGTCCTGCATCAGCGGGGTTCATGTTGTGGGCCTGGTCACATTGTGTAGCATCTCCACCGTGTGATTATTATTTTTTCTCTTGTGGGCTTCCCTGGTGGCTCAGAGGTTAAAGCGTCTGCCTCCAATGTGGGAGACCCGGGTTCGATCCCTGGGTTGGGAAGATCCCCTGGAGAAGGAAATGGTAACCCACTCCAGTATTCTTGCCTGGAGAATCCCATGGACGGAGAAGCCTGGTAGGCTATAGTCCATGGGGTCGCAAAGAGTCGGACATGACTGAGCGACTTCACTCACTCACTTGTAACTAACTAGCAATCTGTGGAGAGGCATTTTGTAACCAGGCAAATATTTCAGGTCTCATGACACTTTTAATTCTAGATTTAGAATCTCTTGAAATATACTATGGTGTTTGCAAAATGATGATTTTTTTCCAACTTCACTCCTCCTTCTGCATCGATCAGTTGACATTCAGCTTACACTGTAAGAAAGCACTCTTTTCTCCCTTGCTTATTAATTGATTTGCTTAGTATCTATTTGACATCAGCATGAACTCATGGATTCCTACTTTCCATGAATTATGAGCCTTTAATGTCCTTAGTTCTTGTGATCCTCGAAGTGCCCTGAATTTTGACATTTGAGGATCATTATAAATGAGAGCAAAGTGTGATTCCTGCGTCTACTCCTATTATAATTATTTTGAGCACATCCTTACTTTTTGTCCTCACCAAATGTCCCAGTCTATTTGAACCTTCTTTACTTTTGAAGTTTCTCCTGCTACATGCATAACTTAGAGTTCATCAACAGATCTAAGGGGATCTTATATAGATTTGGGGTACTTTTTTCCTGACATTTTTTTTAAAGCAGATACATGTATGTTTTATTTTCCTTTATGACTTACACCAGAAGTAGCATACTGTATATACTCATGTGACCTTAGTTTTTCTTTTTTTTTTTTTTACTTAGGGCTTCCCTGGTGGCTCAGATGATAAAGAATCTGCCTGCAATGCAGGAGACCCAGGAGGAGGGCATGCAAACCACTCCAGTTGTATTGCCTGGAGAATTCCATGGACAGAAGAGCCTGGGAGGCTACAGTCCATTGGGTCACAAGGAGTTGGACACAACTGAGAGACTAAGACACTTTAAAACCAGTCTGAGACTCTCTGTGTCTACTTGCCTTGGCCATCCCACTCTGAATTTAGCTGCCCAGCATCTGTGGTCCGTACCCCATCTCCTGATGCCTGTCTTTTAGCTCCAGTCTCTACACTGCTTAGCTTTTGAGGTTTCCTGTTTAGATCCGGGTTCTCTATACAGAGCAAACACTTCTATAGCACTTTTAGGCCATCTTGCACTTACTAACTCATTTCAATCTTCTAATAAGCTCCTGGGGCAAACATTGCTGTTGCCTTCATTTTACCCATGAAGAAACTGAGGCACAGAGAGCTTAGTAATTTGTCTACAATCCCACATTCTAAAAATTGACAGAGCTGGCATCCAAACTCAGGCAGTTTTCCTCCAGAATTCATACTCTCAACCCTCCTTATACCTGCTCTCAGCCCTATAGGCAGAGTGCTAAGCCCTGAGCTTTGAAGTGAAATGGACCTGCTTTTAAATTTTAGTTTTGTTATTTAGCAATTATGTGACCTTGGAAAATTATCTTAGGCTCACTGAGCAAGCTTTTAGTTCCACATTCATAAATCAGGGAAGATAATAGCATCTAACTTACAGTATTGTCGAGAGATTTAGCTTATATATTTTGCAGTGATTTATAGTGACTTATATATGTATTTAATTACACCATTAGGCAATGATCTGTATCTATATCCATCATTAGTGAAATGCTTGGCAACAGTGTGCTCCTATTAACATGTACCTATTATTATTTCAGAGTCACAGACTAGATCTGACTCTTACTTAGTGGTTCTCTAATGACTACCCTCCACCTCTAAACACACACAGACGCCCCAGTTCAGGCATCGCTACACTTCACGCCAACAGCTCTGTCATTGTCTGCTCGGTGAATGCATTAATGAAGAGACGGATGAGTGAGTTCACGAAGGCCATACAGTCAGACTGCAGGAGCTTTCTCAAGGCTGATATCCTCAGCCGTCCAGCCAGGGATCAGCAGACGGGTGAACCCCATCAGCTCTCAGAGCCCGAGCCCGTCTGGAGAGCGAGACCTCTGCGGTTGACAACGCACTCATTGTCTTTCACGGTAAAAGGACTCACCCAAGCCCCTGTTTACTCTGTGGGGCTGGATGTCCTCCAGGCAGCGATCACACAGAAGTCTCGGCCAGTGCCGGGGTTTGTTTTCTTCCCATGGGACACAATCGCTGTGCACTGTCTGTTAGCTTCAGTGCTAGACAGTCTTCAAAGTCGCAAGGGAAATCCTAGCTCTGTTTTTCTTCCAAGGGCTTTCTGGGTCCCTGCCATGGACTTGAAGGCTGTTTCTCAAGTATTCCTGTAACTGCTTCTTGCTATTCATGGCACATAAAACCACTAGATCCTTCCCTGGTGGCTCAGTAGTAAAGAATCTGCCTGCGATGCAAGAGACCCAGGTTCAATCCCTGGGTCAGAAAGAGCCTCTGGAGAAGGGAATGGCAACTCACCCCAGTATTCTTGCCTGGAGAATCCCATGGATGGAGGAGCCTGGTGGGTTACAGTCCATAGCATCGCAAAGAGTTGGACATGACTGAGCCACTGACATTTTCACTTCAGGAGTTCACACGGCTGGGTTAGAACACTATTCTGCTGCCCTGGCTATGTGAATCGGGGTGAGTCACTCACGTGCTCTGTGTCTCTGCCAAGTGTGGATCCGGAAGGCTCTGGGGAAGAATTCTTAGACACAGAGAGGGCTGTTCACCATGTCCCCAGCCTCCAGCAAGAGGGTGTCCGCTTTCTGACAGCCATCATCATCATCATTATTGCTCTTATCATTTAGAGTGACAAGCAGCGAACTTCCTTGGCAGTCCAGGGGTTAAGAATCCACCTTCCAATGCAGGGGGTGAGTGCTCCATCCCTGGCTGAGGAACTAAGATCCCAGATGCTGCAGGGCAGCGAAACCCGAGCGCCACAGCTCGAGAAAGCCTGGGCCCTACAAGGAAGACCCGGTGCAAGCAAAGTAAAATAAGAGCTGACAGACAGGTCCAACTCCCCCCTAAATACTTCAGAGAACTTTTACTAGGAACAAGGACTTTCTCTGTCAAAGTGAGTAAACTTTTTTGTTTTTAACTTTTTATTTTGTATTGGGGTATACTGATTAACAATTTGTGATGGTTTCACGTGAACAGGGAGGGGACTCAGCCACACATATACAGGTATCCATTCTCCCCCAACTCCGCACCCATCCAGGCTGCCACATAACATTGAACACAGTTCCATTGTTACACAGCAGGTCCTTGTTGTTTATTCATTTTAAATATAGCAGTGTGTACATGTCCATCCCAAACTCCCTAACTATCTCTTCCCACTCACATTGCTACAATACTACAAATTATAGTCCTTATTCAGATTTTATCAGTTGCCCTGATAACGTCCATTATGACTAGTGCCCACCCCCCACACTGTGAGGCATCAGTCCAGGATTATGCGTGGCCCTTAGCTGTCACTTCTTTCGCCTTGTTTAACCTGGAGATCACACAGAGCTGATCACCAATCCCCTCGCTTGTTTCGCTACAGCTCTGCTTCCCTGCTCTCAGTCACAGAGAAAGAACTCAGCGGACTCAGCTGTCCTGTGCAAAACCTTCTTTGGTAGTGCGGTGGGGCTGCTGTTAACACCAGTGCTGAATTAACGCCAGTGCCCAAGAGGTGTCTGAATGGTCAGGGCAGGCTAGGGCATCAGACACCAGAACTAGAGCTAAGAAAAGTGAATTGTGGATTGGCCATACCCGTTTGAGAATAAACCCATGTCTTAGCAGCTCGTTTCTTTTGACTTGGCAAAAGATATAGACCGCCACTGGGAGCAGCAGCCATGCCAAAGTCAAGTTTTAAAAATCTTTCTCTCTCCTTCAACTGCTTCCCCTCCCCCCTCCTTCCCTTCCTTTGGAAAAAAAAAAAAGATCTGAGCTCAAAACTCATTTATAAATATTTTAACTGAACAGTAAAACCCAGTGACTCTCTGAAAATGAGAAGCCCATAGTTAGGCTGGTCCCACCAGTCAAGGCCTGTTTTCAACAGTTGCAAAACACAGGCCGTCTCATTTTGGGTAGCTGGCATCAAACATATTAAAATGCATAGGCAAATCATGTAAGTTTTAGAAAATATATTCAAATATTTCTTCCATCCTCCAGCTCCTCTTCTTGTTTAAAGAATTGAGGTAACATTGCTTTCTAACATTGTGTAAGTTTCACGTGTATATTATAACACTACTGCATGCTCACCGCCAAAAGTTTATTTTCCACCTGTCAGCATACACTTGACCCTCTTTAATCATTTCCCTATGCCCCCCCCCACACCCCCAACCTTTCTGATAACCACTAACCTATTCTCTGTATCTTTGTGATTGTTTTTTGTTTGGTTTGGTCATTTATTTATTTTTATATTCCACATATGAGTGAAATCAGGGGATGTTTGTCTTCTTCACCTGACTTATTTCACTTAGCATAATACCCTCCATCCATGCTGTTGCAAACGGCAAGATTCCATCTGTTTTGTGACGAATAGTCCCTTGTATGTATGTATACCACTACACCGCATCTTCTTTATCCACCCATCTGTAGATAAGCCCTGAGAGTGTTTCCATATCTTGGCTATTGTAAATAATGTTATGATGAACATAAGGGCGCATATCTTTTTGAAGTAGTGTTTTTGTATTCTTTGGATAAATACCCGGAAGTGGGTATTAAGCTGGATCATATGGTACTTCTACTTGTTTTTTTGAGGAATTTTCATACTATTTTCTATAATGGCTACACCAATTTACAATCTTACCAGCACTGCACAAGGATTCCCTTTCCTCCACATCTTCTCCAATATTCATCTGTTTTATTCTTAATGGTATTTTAATGGGCATGAGATGATAGCTCATTGTGGTTTTCATTTGCATTTCCTTCGTAATTAGTGGTACTGAACAGCTTTCCATGTGCATGTTGGCCATCTACATATCTTCTTTGGAAAAAACATCTATTTAGATTCTCTGTCCATTTTTAAATCTTGTTGTTTGTTTTCTTATCATAATTTAGTNTTTCCTTCGTAATTAGTGGTACTGAACAGCTTTCCATGTGCATGTTGGCCATCTACATATCTTCTTTGGAAAAAACATCTATTTAGATTCTCTGTCCATTTTTAAATCTTGTTGTTTGTTTTCTTATCATAATTTAGTTGTCTGAGTCCTTTATACGTTTGGATATTAATCTTTTATGAAATATATGGCTTGCAAGTAACTTCTTTTATTTAGTAGTTTGTCTTTTCATTTCGTTGATATTTTCCTTTGCAGTACAGAGGCTTTTCAGTTTGATGTGGCCCTACTTGTTTATTTTTGCTTTTGTTTCCCTTGCTGGAGGACACACCCAGGAAGATAATGCCAAGGTCAGTGTCTTTGTACGAATTATCCCCTTTATCATTATATAGTGTCCACCTCTGTCTCTCATCACTTTTTGTGGCTTGAGTTCTCTTTGTCTCATGTGAGTGTGGCTACACGTTTTCTTTTGGCTCCCATTTGCTTGAAGTATCATCTTCCATCCCTTCACTTTGAGTCTGTTTATCTTTAGAGCTGAGGTGAGTCTCCTGGAGGTTGCCTGTAGTTGGGTCTTGTTGTCGTAATCTATTCAGCCATTCTGTCTTTTGATTAATGAATTTAGCCCATTTATATTTAGGGCTGCTGTTGCTGCTGCTGCTAAGTCGCTTCAGTCGGGTCCGACTCTGTGCGACCCCATAGACAGCAGCCCACCAGGCTCCCCCGTCCCTGGGATTCTCCAGGCAAGAACACTGGAGTGGGTTGCCATTTCCTTCTCCAATGCATGAAAGTAAAAAATGAAAGTGAAGTCGCTCAGTCGTGTCTGACTCTTAGCGACCCCATGGAGCGCAGCCCACCAGGCTCCTCCGTCCGTGGATTTTCCAGACAAGAGTACTGGAGTGGGGTGCCATTGCCTTCTCTGTATATTTAAGGCAGTTATCGATAAATGAGAACTGAGTATGGCCATTTTATCTTCTGCTTTTTGGTTGCTCCATATCGTCATTGTTTCTTTTTCCTGAGTTTCTGTTTGCCATTTTTGTTTGGTATTTTCTATGATGTTTTTCTCAGTTTCCCCATTTTTATGTTTCAGGTCTCTGCTCTGTCTTTATCTTTTGTGGTTACTGCGAAGTTTGCATAAAATGTCTCATGGATAAAATAGCGCTTTTCTTCTGGGAGAATCTTATTTTCATTTGTCTATAGGGGTTCTGTCCTTGTCCTCCTTTTTATGCTTTTGTTGTCTCATCTTATCCCTTTTAATGTTGTGTTGTGAGTTTGTTAGCAAATTGAAGTAGCTGTAGCTTTTTTTTTTTTAACTGCCTTTCCCCTTTCAACCTTTAAGCTATAATTAAGTGCTTAATAACTTATTCTGATATAGAGTTGCAATTTTCTGATTCTATCTGCCACCTTACTCAAAGTTTTGTGTACCTTTGCCTTTTTGTTTCAACTGAAAGAGCCCTTTTCAACATCTCTTATAAGGCAGGTCTAGTGGTGATGAACGCTCTCAACTTTTATTTGTTTGGAAAGAGCTTTTATTTCTCCTTCATATATGAATAATAACTTTGCTGGATAGAGCATTCTTGGCTGACACTGTTTATCTTACAATATTTTGAGTTTATCATTCTGCTCTCTCCTGGCCTGTAGAGTTGCTGCTGAAAAATCTGCTGATAGCCTAATGGGGATTCTGTGCACATTGCCATGTTTTTTCCCCCTTGGCTGCCTTTAACACTTTTCTTTGTCGACTTTAGACAGTTTCAATATAATATGTCTTGCATGCGTTCATGCTGCTGCTGCTGCTGCTAAGTCACTTTAGTCGTGTCTGACTCTGTGCGACCCCATAGACGGCAGCCCACCAGGCTCCCCCGTCCCTGGCATTCTCCAGGCAAGAACACTGGAGTGGGTTGCCATTTCCTTTTCCAATGCATGAAAGTGAAAAGTGAAAGTAAAGTAGCTCAGTTGTGTCTCACTCTTAGCGACCCCATGGACTGCAGCCTACCAGGCTCCTCCATCCATGGGATCTTCCAGGCAAGAGTACTGGAATGGGGTGCCATTGCCTTCTCCAGTGCATGCGTGCTAAGTCGCTTCAACCATGTCTGATTCTTTGCAACCCTATGGGATATAGACACCTCCAAGGCTCCTCTGTCCATGGAATTCTCCAGGCAAGGATACTGGAGTAGGTAGCCATGCCCTCCTCCAGGGGATCTTCCCAACTTAGGGATCGAACCTGCATCTCTTATGTCTCCTTTATTGGCAAGTGAGTTCTTTATCACTAGCGCCACCTGGGAAGCTTGCAATACATCTTACACGGAGGTAATTCGGTGTTCTCTTTACTTCATGGACTTGTATAACTGGTTGAGGACCTAGAGGAGCTATCCCACGTTGAAGGTCAGGAAGGGTGGTGGTGAGGAGATACCTCTCCTCCAAGGTAAGGAACAGTGGCCACGCTTTGCTGGAGCAGCTGTGAAGAGATACCCCACGCCCAAGGTAAGAGAAACCCAAGTAAGATGGTAAGGGTTGCAAGAGGGCATCAGAGGGCAGACACACTCAAACCATACTCACAGAAAACTAGTCAATCTAATCACACTAGGACCACAGCCTTGTCTAACTCAATGAAACTAAGCCATCCCCGAGGGGCAACCCAAGATGGGCGGGTCATGGTGTAGAGGTCTGACAGAATGTGGTCCACTGGAGAAGGGAATGGCAAACCACTTCAGTATTCTTGCCTTGAGAACCTCATGAACAGTATGAAAAGGCAAAATGATAGGATACTGAAAGAGGAACTCCCCAGGTCAGTAGGTGCCCAATATGCTACTGGAGATCAGTGGAGAAATAACTCCAGAAAGAATGAAGGGATGGAGCCAAAGCAAAAACAATACCCAGCTGTGGATGTGACTGGTGATAGAAGCAAGGTCCGATGCTGTAAACAGCAATATTGCATAGGAACCTGGAATGTCAGGTCCATGAATCAAGACAAATTGTAAGTGGTCAAACAAGAGATGGCAAGGGTGAACGTCGACATTCTAGGAATCAGCGAACTAAAATGGACTGGAATGGGTGAATTTAACTCAGATGACCATTATATCTACTACTGTGGGCAGGAATCCCTCAGAAGAAATGGAGTAGCCATCATGGTCAACAAAAGAGTCCGAAATGCAGTACTTGGATGCAATCTCAAAAA
>SJYT01002227.1:62878-86665 GCA_006410635.1 Cephalophus harveyi | reverse complement strand
TTCTAATATACAGAAAGAAGAAATAGAAAACATGAAAAAATGATAAGAGAATTCCTCTAAAAGGCCCAATTTCTGAACATCTCACTGGAGAGGAGTCTCAGAATAGAAAACAGAAAATTAGAAAAGGAGCAAATAATCAAATAAATAATGAAAACAAAAATTTCCAAATCTGATAAAAGAAAATTTCTTCTGACTAGAAATATTTACCATAGCCTAACCCAGATACTTTTCTGCAGTGGTTTTCTGGGCTCCAAAATCACTGCAGATGGTGAATTGCAACCATGAAATTAAAAGATGCTTACTTCTTGGAAGGAAAGTTATGGCCAATCTAGACAGCATATTAAAAAGCAGAGACATTACTTTGTCAACAAAGGTCCGTCTGGTCAAGGCTATGGTTTTTCCAGTGGTCATGTATGGATGTGAGAGTTGGACTATAAAGAAAGCTGAGCACAGAAGAGTTGATGCTTTTGAACTGTGGTGGTGGAGAAGACTCTTGAGAGTCCCTTGGACTGCAAGGAGATCCAACCAGTCCATTCTAAAGGAGATCAGTCCTGGGTGTTCATTGGAAGGACTCATGTTAAAGCTGAAACTCCAATACTTTGGCCACCTGATGTGAAGAGCTGACTCATTTGAAAAGACCCTGATGCTGGGAAAGATTGAGGGCAGGAGGAGAAGGGGACGACAGAGGATGAGACATATCGCTGACTCAGTGGACACGTGTTTGGGTGTACTCTGGGAGTTGATGATGGACAGAGAGGCCTGGCGTGCTGTGGTTCATGGGGCTGCAAAGAGTTGGACATGCCTGAGCGACTGAACTGAACTGAACCTAGATACACGAAAGTGACACACAAAGAATAAAGACAAGATTACAAAATTTGTCAGAAATATGAAGAGAATATAAGAATATAAAGAATAGGAGGAGAATATAGTGGCAAAGAAAGAGGAGGAACCTTACTTTTAATCAGTGGGGTGATGGTAAAGAGGGAGGAGAGAAATCAATGGAGGGATAATTCTAAAATTCTGAGGGAAAAAGATTTTGAATTTATGATTTTATACTCAGCTAAAATTGTCAACTGAATGTAAAGTCCAATTAGAAATATTTTCAAACATACTAAGATTTTGAAGTCTTACCATCCATGCATTTTTCCCTTGAAATATTGTTTATGGTGTTACTTTAGTAGTGTATGGGAGAAATCCATGGAAGATCTGAAATCCAAGAAGGCATCCAACTCAGGAGTGAGGAAAGGGAAGTGTTAGCACGTAAGCTGTGCAGACAATCTAGAACATACTGGTTCAGGTTGGAGCAGGAGACTGGTGTGCTCAGGGAGAGTACGTCTCCAGGAAAAAGAAGAAAGATTCCATGCAGTAAATGACCAGATTAAGACAATGAGAAACTGTGGAATATTGTAAACACAGATTTTTTTTTCATCAAAAAGGAAAAGAACTGAAACTCTAAGGTTAAAATACAAAGCAAATTAGACTGTGGCACAGAGTACTAGAAAAAAAAATAGAGTTGGTTTTGATGGTAGTGATGTTTCTCTTTGCATAGCACAGGGTATGGAACACTGGACCTGTGAAGAGGAAATGTAATTCTAACACATAGTTTTGAAATATAAATGATTCATAGGCACAATAACAAAGCACTATATATAGGGGTTCAATTATCAGAATTAACCAATAGATAAACATGTGGACCATTTTCACTATCTTTACCCTGAGAGTTTCAGTGACATGTCACGTGACAGATTTATTGACCTGATTAAGCAATGAAATCATGTCCAAAATGAAAACAAATCAAATTTATCTAAAGAAGCATTTATGTTTTAACAACTTTTGATTAACAGTCTACTGGAGGAAAAAAAGTGATCTTAAAATATGAATAACATCACTCCAAATAAAAAATATTTCAGTAGTTTCTGGCTGCACTTAGAATAAATTCTAAACTTTTCCCCAAGATCCTGTATGTCTGGATTCCTTTCAACAATTATTTATAGGGTTTCACACCACATTCTCAGCATCTCCTCTACCTAACGTTGGTTCCGAGCACTGTCATCCATCCACAGCACCCTCTAACATTTCAGTTCAATGTTTGTTATATCAGCTCATTCTACTTATTAAAGGTATCACATTTTTTTTTTCTTTTAAGCTTGTGTTTACTTTTTGTTCCCCACCAGGAGATAAGTTCAAGGAACAAGAATGATGTCTGTCTTTTTCACTGCTATTTCCTTGCTCTTTGTTCTGCAAGTTATAATATTAATACATATGGAACCCACATTCTCAGTGACATCTAGATGAGTTCTTAACAACATCTAAGACAATGAATGTTAAAGATCATAAAATTTGAAGAGACCTTGCTGTCTTTTGAAAAAAATTTTCCAGTGAGGTCCATCTTGAAAGCACATGTATAATACTTCAGCTTGGACAAGCTCAGGCCCATGAGGACTTGGCTAGGTTGTGGCAGAGCATTGGATGAGTGAAGTGTCTCACATTTAAAAGGCCAGAACAGGTTATTAAGAATGCTTTGTAAAATTAATAACAAAGGATGGTGTGGAATTCTTATAGTAGAATTATAGCCAGGGTCTTTTTATGAATTTTAAAATGAGCAGGATGCTACTCTGAAAGTGTATTTCTCATTTATTGTACTCCAGAATTTCTGAGAAAACAATTTTGAAGAAGGTACAGCCAAGGTTATCATCAAGTATGATGCCAAATGGATTATTAAGGAAACAATAAAAACTGTTAGTGAGGATGTATGAGATGCCAGGCACTGTACTGAGCCATCAACATGTATGACTTCATTTAATTTTCCTAAAGAACCTTTTACAGATATTACCAATGTTCAGGGATGTTAAATAATTCTACCAAAATCTCCAATTTTGTAAGTGGCAAACTCAGGCTTCTAATCTACTTTATAGCATTATAAAGATCAAGATCAGAAGGCAATGAAAAATCAAGGCAATTTAAATGAAGGAGGAGATAATCTTTCCTAAAATATTTATTCATGTAATCAAAATATTCTGTATGTGTAGTTAAAAATTACAGTGTTTTTCATGATGCCAAGAGTAAATTAGCAAATTCTATGCTAAAGGCATAAAAGACAAAGTGACATAGAGTTCAATGGATTTGGTGATGATTTTTATAATAAAGAGATCTAAGAGCTTTAATATTTTCTCCTAATAGAACAAAAATTTTTTAAAATGAAGTAAGAATGCTTTTGCTGAATAAGATTGTTGCAGTGAGAATATGATTTAATGCCATTTAATGCCTTGGGAAAACCTGTGAAAAGGTTATACTTGTGTATGAGGTGCTAAAACTCAAAGGGTACTTGGCCATTCATCTGTAATCACACTTCTTTTCCATTTTACTGAAGACATTTTTACTAACAGACCCTCAAGATAGGATTTGTGTAAAATTCATTGCTCTATTACTCAAAATAAAATCATTGTAATAGGTTTATGGAGAGTAGGTATTCAATATTGTTGAATATATTAATTAATGAATAAAGGATACTAAGTATTTATCATATTTTTGCATAATATTTGTGTTTTAAAATATAGTATCTCATCTAATTTCTAAATAATCCTGTGAGTTATTATTTATATTTATTTTTAAACTTCATTTTTGTACAATTCAATTTTTACTATTTGAAATAGAATTTAAAGTGTTATGTTTGGTCAGTACACCACATACCTATGATCCAAATGCTTGTACAATCATAAATTGGGAATAATTCTGTTCAAGGCTTAAATCTTGCTTTGAAGCACTCTGCAGCAGATCTGGTAGTATTAAGTACATTTTACAATTTGCAAAACAAGGCTAAGGCAGAAATGTACCTTATACCAAACAGCTTTAGGTGTTTGGAACCCAACTCCTCTGACCTCAAATCACTTCTTTTTCCATAATAAGCTGTTTTAGTATCTTATCTTTTCATTGAGAGTGTTGCTTGTTGAGATATCTGAAGAAGGTGAGACGTAAGAACATGTATATGTTTTTCTTTTCCAAGAATCACACGGAGTATATACCTCACTGGCTTCTAAGTATTAAACAGGGCTGGAAGTCTTCAATTTTCAGCCAGGCTTTGGTAGATCAGCATTCTATAACCTTGATAGAAGCAAAATAATTGAACAATTCTTAAAAGAAAACTAAAGGTTTTATTGAATTTTAATGAAATGCTCTTTAAAAATACATATTGCTTGGCTTTTCTGGGCTCAGTTTCCTCATTCGAAAGAGAAGCCAATTGGATTATATGGCATCCATGCTCCTGCCAAGAGCAGAACTACTTTCAGTATTATGAAGAAAGTGCGTGCATTTTTTCCAGCTATTAGTAGCTTGTTTCTTTCTTTCTTTTCATCACTCTATTTGTGGACAGTCTTTCCAGCATGATATATTAATATATGGTGGCTGATGGAGGTGGTTACCACAATGTTTATAAGACCATACATCTTCTTGTCAAACAACTCTAATTTGGTTAAATGCTATTGGAAATTTGGGAGAATGGGATTATAAGACCAAGTATCTTTAGCTGTTCTACAGCCTGCTTCATATTGGTGTGTCATTTTTAGATGTTCATGCCTATCTCCTTCTGAAGTGGATAGGGATTATATTCTTTTATTTGTAGCTCCCTAACATATCACCTCACAGCAGAAGACGTGTTGGTGATATCTTGTTGACAGAAAGAATGGTTTATGTCAACGATAACAAGCACGTTTCTGTTCCCTGACCCTGCCATTTATCTTCTGGGTGCCACCTTTCATACCTTCGATAGGCTTTCTGGGCAAATTTTAAAATGACCATGCTTATCAGCTTTTTCATGTGATGAGGACATCCAGACTGCTACCCTTGCCAAATACAGAAAATGACACTTGCAATAGCCCAGAAGTCACCTCTGTTCTGCCTCAGCTGTGACCAATGACACAGACTACAGCGCGTGAGAGAACTGCTGCTTGTCCTGGGAAGGTACGCATTTTCTAAAGAAAGAAAACTATTTTGGAATTTCTGGATGTGACAACCTCTCTTGTTCACACTCAATAGACACATTAGCTGGATTCTTCTGATTGTCAGTTAGCAATGTTTTTGCCAAGAAGACTGGCATTGATGCTGTTTTTAGCATTGAAAACTCCTGTGGGAGAAACGTGGAATTTTGCATGTTGTAGGTCTTAGGATTCCTGAGTGTCTGACAGTCTTCTTGGAACTATTATAACTAACGAAGTTTTCAGTCTGAAAGACCGACTCTAACTGTTAGGTTTCAAGAGGAGTTTCTTCGAAAAACAATAAGTACTAAGGGCTCAGACTGAATCTACTTTCAGAGGCAAGTCACACCTCTCATTATTGAGCACTTGGGCTGAAGAACTCCCAGGGCACATGAGGCCAAGGTCAGAAGTGTTCAGACGTCAGTGGCCAAGTGCTGTCTTGTAAGAAATGATTCTGTCCTTCAGTTACAGCTTATTCCCTAGCCTTGACTTGCTCTCTCATTGAGAGACGGTCGTTGTACCTGACACAAAGGAGGCCAAGAAAGAGATTGTGAATGGCAGTGAAAATCATCATGATACCGAAATAAAGCAGAGAGCTAGACTGAATGTGGATTTGTAACTTCTCCTTTGTGTTAAGCTGAGCCACACAAAATTGCTAGGTTTGCTAGTTTAAAAATAAAAATAAGAGCTATTTTATATGGTTCAAATTTACATTTTTCTGATGATAATACAGAAAGGAGAATTTAGAGAATTCTATTAGGTCAGCTAGGCTGATTCTTTTTCCTGCAAACACAATTTCTTCAAGTTAAATGACCAAACTTATACTATTTTAAATACAACAACAACAACATAGGGTATTTTAAAATAAAATTTTAGTAGAAACATAGTGATACAATCTAATAAATAATTTTTTATTTTATTTAAGCTTGGTAAATTGTGGGGGCAGTTCATGTGATTATGTGATGATGACTACCTCCTGAAGCCAGGATGCAAGGTTCAAACTGCAGCTCTGATACATCATACCTTCACCTTGAGCAGGTTACTCCAGCTGTGGCTCAGTTTTCTTACCTTTAAAATGGGCACGATAAATAGTATCTATCTTGTTAGGTTGCTGCAAGGATTAAGTAAGTTAATCTACATAAGACTTTTAGAATGGTACTCAATAAATATTAACTGTTATAAGTAATTACTTATAACTACCAATGACAAAATGAAGTCATGGTAGAAAACTAATTGGATGTGCAAATCCCTGTTGTTGTCATTTTTGAAATAGATTTTCAGTATAGAGCAATTAATCATAGAGCCCAGTATTGTATTTTAGGACTGGCTAGCGGTGTTAGGCAAAGCTCACGTGCATGTTGGGTGATAACACTGACAAGATGGCTGAAACATTTCACAAGATGAACTTTAGAAGAGCCAAGAACTCCAGTGAGCTCTAAAGATAGATCATCAGCCTGCAAAGAATCCATCTCTGCTTTTTTCCAGATCAGAAGTGCCATGACCTCATTGTGAGTCTTTTAGAGGATAAGAACGATTAGATGAGGACAATGTTAGGAACTTGGTTGGTCATGATATTTCAGTGCCTATCAACTCTTTGGTGTCTAAAATTTTGTCGTATTGATTCCTTTCACCAGGAAAAAGGGGCCAACTCTCTTGCTCAGGAATTATGTGAGGTTCAACAAATACATAACAACAAAGTTTTAATTTGAGCAGGGTAATAGATAAGTTCTCATATCCTACTAGAAAAAGAAACACCTGAGATAGCAGTGCTTAGTGATCAGATGACTGCTAAAAGAAAAGGAAGGTGGAATCTAAAAGCCAGAATTTTCAGGGCGGTGGACCACTACCTTTCCCCTCTTCCACTGAAAACTGTGGAAGTCATGGACATGGAACTGTAATTTCTGGAAAACGAGTTCCTTTCACACACTGTTTAGCAATGGATTTGAAGCAAAATGTCCCTGGTCACTGTTTTACTCTGTTATTAGGGAGAAGAGAGAGTGGTATAAACATTCAACCTCCCTGCTTCTCTCCCACTCTGCCAAATTTGTTTGTTTTGACAATTCCTAGTTAAAGTAATTGAACATTGCTGGAGAAGAAATTCACAACTCAGCTAAATGCTTTTAAATTCACGTTAGTTCTCAAATGGGCACTCAATTCTATTCTGCAATCCTATGAAATCTCCCTGGGTGTTCACTTTCCCTGTCTCTGGCACCTGTATTTCATGCTCTGTCCCACCCTCTTCTCTTGTGTTCATCCGCTGACTTTCCATATGCTTCACAAAGAAACCGAAGCCCTCTCATGGGAATACCATCTTCCTACCATCAAATCAGAAACCCACCTGCGTCTTTGCTCAAATTCTCTGCTTCCCCTCCCATTCTCTCTGCTTATAATGCATAGATCAGCCCTGTTTCTTTTACATCATTCTGCTCTTATGGATTTTCCCCACTTGAATTATAACCTTTAAAATGTATTAATCCTCATATCTACAATCTACTAACACATTTTTCCTCTTCTCTTTACAATAAAACCTATTGAAAGATGTTTACATTCTCTCTCTCTACTTTTCCTCGACTCAGTCCAGTGAGACTCCCCTCACCAATCCTCCCCTAAAAATGCTCTTGTCAAGGTCAGCAATAACTTTTGTATAGCCAAATTCAATGGAGCCTACCCTCTCAGTTTCATTTGATAGAAAAGACCACTTTCTTCATCTCCATACATCTCCTGGTTTTCCTGTTGCCTCAGTGCCTATATGCTGTCTATTTCCTTTGCCAGCTTCACATCCAATGTTCTACCTTTCCATGCTGGTATACTTTAGTATCCGGTCCTGTGGCTCTTCTCTTTTCCATGTACATTCAATCTCCAGGTAATCTCAGGTATGGCTTTGTATGTTGATAATTACCACACTTGTAGCTTTTGCCCAGATTATACTACAAACCTGTGGACTCATGGATCCAATTTTAAACTTGTCATACAAACTTAGCAAGTTAAACTTTCAATGTTCTTTTTTTTTTTTTTAACTTTTACTTTATTTTACTTTACAATACCGTATTGGTTTTGCCATACATTGACATGAATCCACCATGGGTGTATATGAGATCCCAATCCTGAATTCCCCTCCCACATCCCACCCCATTTCCTCTCTCTGGATCATCCTCGTGTACCAGCCCCTAGCATCCTGTATCCTGTATCGAACATAGGCTGGTGCTTCATTCTTACATGATAGTATACATGTTTCAATGCCATTCTCCCAAATCATCCCACCCTCTCCCTCTCCCACAGAGTCCAAAAGTCCGTTGTATACATCTGTGTCTCTTTTGCTGTCTCGCATACAGGGTCATCATTGCCATCTTTTTAAATTCCATATATATGTGTCAGTATACTGTATTGGTGTTTTTCTTTCTGGCTTACTTCACTCTGTATAATAGGTTCTAGTTTCATCCATCTCATTAGAACAGATTGAAATGAACTCTTTTTGATGGCTGAGTAATACTCCATTGTGTATCTGTACCACAGCTTTCTTATCCATTCATCTGCTGATGGACATCTAGGTTGTTTCCGTGTCCTGTCTATTATAAACAGTGCTGCAATGAACATTGGTGTACACGTGTCTCTTTCAATTCTGGTTTCCTCGGTGTGTATGCCCAGCAGTGGGATTGCTGGGTCATAGGGCAGTTCTATTTGCAGTTTTTTAAGGAATCTCCACACTGTTCTCCATAGTGGCTGTACTAGTTTGCGTTCCCACCAGCAGTGTAAGAGGGTTCCCTTTTCTCCACACCCTCTCCAGCATTTATTGCTTGTAGACTTTTGGATCGCAGCCATTCTGACTGGTGTTCAATGTTCTTAACAGAGCTATTAATGTATATTTTCTCCCTTCCCACATATCTACTTCTTCCCTATCCTAGTAAATGGCCATAGTTTACCTGGGTAGTGGAAACCATAATTATATCTCAGCCTGTTCTTTTTGTTTGTTCACTTCTCATTTCCAGTTCAACAGCAAATACTTTCCAGTGTTCTTTTTCTATTTTGTGAAGGGATTTGTACAAGATTAATGAGTTTGAGTGAACTCCAGGACTTGGTGATGGACAGGGAGGCCTGGCGTGCTGCGATTTATGGGGTCGCAAAAAGTCGGACACGACTGAGCGACTGAACTGGACTGAATGGTATTTCTTCCTTAAATGTTTGATAGATTTTACCAATGAAACCAACAGTCTGGATTTTTCTTTGGGGTAGGTTTTGGTTAACAGTTTTACTTTATTTAAAAGAGGGCTATTCAAATTGTCTGTTTTATCCCCCATCAGTTTTGGCAAAGTGTTTTCAAGCAAATCGTCCGTTTCCTTGAAGTTGTCGAATTTGTTGGCATAAATGTGTCCATAATATTTTTATTTTTCTTGTCTGATCTGTAGAATCTATTGTGATGAATCCCTTTCATTCTTGATTTTGGTAATTTATATTCTCGTTCTCCCTTTCTTTGTTTATCAATCTAGCTAGGGGTTTATCAATTTTGTTGGCTTTTTCAAAGAGATATCTTTATTGGCTTTATCAAATTTTTCTGTTCATTTTCTCTTATTTCTACTAAATAATTTTTGTCAAGCTACTTTAATTTTATTTTGCTCTTTTCTTTTTATTTTGACTGCTTAAGGTGGAAGCTCAGGTCATTGTTTTTAGAGGTTCTTAAACTTTCTTATCTCAGAACTCATTCACACCCCTAAAAAACCAAAGAGAACCCCAAGAACTTTCCCTGTATGGATTATATGTATAGACTGTCTATGATTACATATCATATAATAATTTTAAAAAATATTATAAATATTTATTTTTAAATGTCTGTAATAAACCCATATCATGTTAACAAAGTAACATATTTATAAAAATTAACTATTTTCAAAAGCACAAATAATAGTGAGAAGTGACATTGCTTTAAGAAAATTTCTGCGTTTATCATCTGGCTTTGTAGTAGACAACTGAATTCACATTTCTGCTTTTGTATTCAATCTGTTAAAATCTATTGTTTTGATTGGAGTTTATGAAGAAAATTCAACCTCATACAAATATATAGTTGGAAAAGGGAGTTTTGTTTTCATAATTTCTTTAGATAATGGTGGGTATTCTCCTTTAGTACTACACCAAAACTCTCAACAGTTGTTTCAAAGGTTAGTTTCAATGTGGAATCTAAAATCATGCCTGTGAAATTTTCATGCTGTCTATTCTACTGTGAACTTTGAATGGCTCTGTGAATCTTTTATTAATTTTTTTTGCAGTAACAGCATGCTTTGTTTATCAGAAGACTGTCAACTCACAGTTACACAAATCTTCCAAAGGTTGACACATTTCATTATGCAATTTGAAAAAAATCTCGCTTGTTAATATCACCGGTGATCTCCTCTGTTAAGCCTTTAAACATTGGGTATTTGGAATTAATCAAGTTCACAGTGACAGATTCCAGTTTCCTAAAATTCTAAGTTTCCTATGAAAGCTTAAATTCTTTATTACTGGTAATAATGTCAATTGTTATCCTTGAATTGAGAAGTTCATTTATTTTTGGCAAAATATCTTCTAAACACTCAAGTCAGATTAATGATTCCTTGTCTGTCAGTCATTTTTCAAGTAAAATAATTTTTACTCAACAATTTTCTCAGCAAATTTTGAGTTTGCTCAACAATTCCTTGAAAATTATGGCTAGGTAATCTCAACAACATAAACAAGCACACAGGTGCTTTTTTCCTCAAGATTTTCATTATACTTTGGTATAGACACCAGAGGGCCTTCTGTATGATCTCATTTTGTCAGAAAGAATGATAAACACTTGTTACACTAGAGTTAGATTTAATAAAGTTAATATTTTTCCTGATTTATCAGTGATATTCTTAAGTAAACTAACTGGCAATTTTTTATCTTTACTGCAAGTAATGATGCAGGATGCAATGACTGCTACCATAGTTCAGTCCCATGGCCCTGACTTGTACTAAAGCACCAGCAGTTTTACCGAATATTACTTTTGCATCATCAGTATAAATGTCAACATTATGAAAATATCAAATAATAACATCATTATTAACAATACATTTTTCTCAGATTGTCTTGTGTGATCCTCAGGTTTTTATGGAGCACATTTTGAGAAGCTCATGCTTGATTAATAAAATAGGTAAATATACTATTTATTGTTAATATACTATTTATATAAATATAAATTTACTGCATAAGGTTCCTCCTCCCTTACTACCACTCAAATGGAAGAACCAAGACTCAAACTTGGCTATCCAAGAAGCCTCGTCTTACTTCTTGCCAGATACTGTTGGGTTTTCTGATAGGGCAAATGGATTATGTTTGGCTTCATAACTCAGCATATTAGTTTTGAGGTTAATTTTTTGGCTTTTCATGAAGCAGAGAGTGGTAACTAAGTAGTTGCCATCTGAAGAACCACTTCCTCTGCAAGAGCCCAAAGCCAGTGTAGCCAGCCCTCTATTGCATCATCATTTCAGGTAGAAGGAAACTTCCTTTAGTAACTGCACCAGCTCACCTCAGCTTACTACTTGAATCATTCCAGCTAATTATATAGTTTAATAAATACGTTTAGTAAAATGCTTGATGGTTTTTTATAAAAACCTAGTGTGCCAGGCTTTCCTATCCTTCACTATCTCCCAGAACTTGCTCAAACTCATGTTCATTGAGTCAGTGATGCCATCCAACCATCTCATCCTCTGTCATCCCCTTGTATTCCTATCCCTAATCTTTCTCAGGATCAGAGTCTTTTCTAATGAGTCAGTTCTTCTCATCAGGTGGCCAGAATATTGGAACTTCAGCTTTAGCATTAGTCCTTCCAATGAATATTCAAGCTTGATTTTCTTTAGGATTGACTGGTTTGATCTTCTTGCTGTCTAATGGAATCTCAAGAGTCTTCTCTAGCACCACAGTTTGAAAGCATTTGTTCTTTGGCACTTAGCCTTCAGCCAAACTTACATCTGTACATGACTAATGGAAAAACCATAGCTTTGACAATATGGACCTTTGTTGGCAAAGTGATGTCTTTGCTTTTTAATAGGCTCTCTAGAAGACTCTTGAGAGTCCCTTGGACTGCAAGGAGATCCAACCAGTCCATTCTGAAGGATATCAGCCCTGGGATTTCTTTGGAAGGAATGATGCTAAAGCTGAAACTCCAGTACTTTGGCCACCTCATGCGAAGAGTTGACTCATTGGAAAAGGCTCTGATGCTGGGAGGGATTGGGGGCAGGAGGAGAAGGGGACGACCGAGGATGAGATGGCTGGATGGCATCACTAACTCGATGGACGTGAGTCTGAGTGAACTCCGGGAGTTGGTGATGGACAGGGAGGCCTGGCGTGCCGCAATTAATGGGGTCTCAAAGAGTTGGACATGACTGAGCCACTGAACTGAACTGAACTGAAGTTTGTCATAGCTTTCCATCCAAGGAGCAAGTGTCTTTTAATTTCATGGCAGTAGTTACTGCCTGCAGTGATTTTCGAGTCAGAGAAAATAAAATTTGTCACTGTTTCCATTTTTCCCCCTATTTGCCATGAAGTGACAGGATCAGATGCCATGATCTTCATTTTTTGAATATTAAGTCTTAAGCCACTTTTTCACTCTCCTCTTTCACCTTCATCAAGAGGATTTTTAGTTCCTCTTCCCTTTCTGCCATTAGGGTGGTGTCGTGTCCCTTCTATTAGCTTATTAAACTCTACACTGAACATCTTGAAACATGCAGTGAACTCAGCTGAAGGGCTTGTAAAACAAACTTAGAAAACATTTTTTTCAGGGGTCTAAACACATATAACTGTGTTGAGGGGGAAAATACTGTTAAATTTGCTTTGACTTTTAAAGTGCCGAAGCCCTCATGGGGAAACTAAAAGCATGCAAATAAAAAGGTTTATTCCAAGATACCTGAAAACTCTCATAATATATAGCATTTATTCTCTCTACTACTTTTCTATATGACAAAAAAACACAACCCCATACTGTAATAAATGCTATTTTTCTCCTTTCCTCAGACTGAAGTCCAAGACCCTTGCAAAGAAATACTCCTCCCCAGCTAAAAGAAGAGCAAAATTCTCAAAGAGGAGATATTTTATATCTCAAAGGATATAAAATTTGATATCCTTATAACTCACAGTAGACTGAAATTTATTTGAAACATAATAGGATAATGTAAAGAAAAATCGAGGCTACTAAAATTAGTGACACTCCAGTATTCTTGAATGCCTAACTTTAACATTTGGCTGGTGCCTGTGAACTCACCATTTCAATAAAAGCAAACTAATTCAATCTCCTTGTCTGAGAAACTTAAGGTTTAAATATGTTTCCTGCACATCTTTACTATGATATTTAACAAGCTAAAAATACAGCCCACCGTTGGGAAATAAACTAGGAATAAGTCACATTAAAGCTGTTTGAAGTCTGAAAAATGTGACACTTTTGAGCCCATCAGAGGAAAAGTGGCATTTTTTTACTACCCCATCAAACTTCTAGTAACTTAAGTCTGTTCCTTGTTATCTTTTCTCCATTATTCTTAGAACATTTTTCTTTATTCTACTTTCCCTTTATGAACCAGGCTATTATAGACATTACCTGTCTTAGAAACAGTCCTGCGATCCTTATGCCATGGGGTATATTGGAGCTGACCAGATCATGAACTTTATGGGATAGCTTATTCTGAATGTCCTTCAACAGAAAGACGTTTAGTCTTCAGCACTTTGAATATAAGGAATTGTGTTTCCTTCTCTGTGATTGATCATATTCTTATTTGCCATTGAAAAGGTATATTGTTTTCACTTGTCAGGCTCCTCCCTAAAAATCCCTGATGTAGAGATTTATCTTATAGTTGTCATCCTGTTGGAAAATTTAAAAGCTATAAGTAAAACTAATGTCAACATAAATAAAGCCTAAGAATTTTAGACAGTTTTCCCCCCTGAGTATTAGTTTTTTAAAATAACCTTGGTTTATTGATCAATTAAAACAAATCTAATTTACAGACTTTCATTCTGTCACTCAATCTAATTATTCAACCTGATTCTGCACTCCTTGTAGGTCACTATTCAATTTCTCCTGAGATCATCATTTGTGAGAGAGGCTTTCTTTGATCCAAAAAAAATTATCTTGGCTGTTTATATTTCTACAGGACCTGTTATCTTGAAAAATGCATATTTGACATATTATACTTCCTAGAATTTTATAACTGTATGAAAATTTTTTTCCCTGTACATTTAAATTTTTTGTATCAAAAGGTTAAATTCCCTGGCCAGAATTTAACCATTTATAATCATTGAATTGAATGGTTTGCTTTGCAAATGAACGGAGAAATTCTGTTGTTTTTGAGATTGCACCTAAGTACTGCATTTCGGACTCTTTTGTTGACTATGAGAGCTACTCCATTTTTTTCTAAGGGATTCTTACCCACAGTCATAGATATACTGGTCATCTGAATTAAATTTGCCCGTTCTGGTCCATTTTAGTCCACTGATTTAGTCCACTGAAGATAAAAAAAGAGAATGAAAAAGCTAGCTTAAAACTCAACATTCAGAAACCTAAGATCATGGCATCCAGTTGCATCACTTCATGGCAAATAGATGGGGGAAAAGTGGAAACAGTGACAGATTATCTTTTCTTTGACTCCAAAATCACTGTGGACAGTGACTGCGGCCAGGAAATTAAAAGATGCTTGCTCTTTGGAAGAAAAGCTGTGACACTGTAAAAATCAGAGCAATCACTTTGCCAACAAAGGTCTGTATAGTCAATATGGTTTTTCCAGTAGCCATGTACTGATGGGAGAGTTGGACCATAAAGAAGACTGAGTGCTGAAGAACTGATACTTTCAAATTGTGGTGCTGGAGAATCCTCTTGAGAGTCCCTTGGACTGCAAGGAGATCAAACCAGTCAATCCTGAAGGAAATCAAGCCTGAATATTCATTGGAAGGACTGATGCTGAAGTTCCAATATTTTGGCCACCTGATGTGAAGAGCTGACTCATTGGAAAAGACCCTGATGCTGGGAAAGATTGAGAGAAGTGTAGAAGGGGATGACAGAAGATGAGATGGTTGAACGGCATAGCCGACACCAAAAAACCTCAGTTTGAACAAACTCTGACAGTTAGTGAAGGACAGGGAAGGCTGGCATACTGGAGTCCATGGTGTCACAAATAGCTGGACTCAGCTTAACGACTGAATGACAACAATAACAAGCGTTGAATTGACCCTTCTCAACTTTTTCCCACTCTTTAAATAAATATTTTCATTCTGTTTCATTTTGATAATTCAATACTGGCTCATCTAGGAAAGCAACTATGTTTAAAGTAAGTGAAAAAAATATTTATGGAGCATGAGGAATATTTGGTTATCAATATTCATGGAGACAACATGGCCTAACTTAAATGTAACCGCTGCCAAAATGTTTTTTTTTTTTATGGCTTTTCTGGTGGCTCGGCCATAAAGAATCCACTTGCTAATTTGGGAGACACAAGTTTGATCCCTGGGTTGGGAAGATTCCCTAGAGAAGGAAGTGGTAACCCACTCCAATAATCTTGCCTGGGAAATGCTATGGACAGAGGAGCCTGGTGGGTTAGAGTCCATGGCGTCGCAAAAAGTTGGGCACAACTTAGTGACTAAACAACAGCAACGGAGTTCTTTTAAAAGCCCCTTTTTGATTTTGAAGATAAACAACCATCAGGACACAGATAGTCATATCACTCTGAGATTTTAGTTAGTGAATCAAAATCATCAAGGTATAGAGATTTCCCTGGTTTGAGAGAATGTATCAAAAAATATTGTAAAGCATGTATCCTCCAATTGAAAATAAATTATGAAAAATTTATTTCACAAGATAGGAAGAACTCTGGATTTTTAGCAAAATATAATATGTATTGCTATTTGAAACAAATTAAATTTACACCTAATGGAAGAAACACTTTGATTTTATTTTTTTAAAGTTACATGGGGAGTAAAGAGGTAAATAGAAGAGAGAAAATAAGTTAGTGATGTATTCAAAATTCTGCACTTCACTTGTTATCATCAGTAAAACTACTGAAAAACCAACAGCGTTAAAGGGAACTTGGTCCAGTTGGTACAGTGGTAAAATAATCCACCTGCCAATACAGGAAATGCAAGAGACATGGGTTCCATTGTGGGTTGAGAAGATCCTCTGAAGTGGGAAATGGCAACCCACTCCAGTATTCTTGCCAGGAAAATTCCATGGACAGAGGAGCCTGGTGGGTTATAGTCCATGGTGTTGCTCGGACATAACTGAGCAACTGAGCATATAGCACAGGTTTATATTCATAAAAATTAGTTATGCATTACTTGGAGTACAGACAGATCTAATGTTAGAAGTACCTAAATTACAGTGGCTTAAACAAGAAGGAGGTTTATTTCTTTCTCACACAATGGTTCAGAGGTACATAGGTGGTTCAAGATCAATAGATGGCTCTGCCCCAGTAGGTCTTTGAGGAACCACGGTGTCCTTTGTCTTGTTGCTCTTTCCTTTTCTAGGATGTTGACCTTGTCCATGTGGTAGAAGATGGCTGGTGGCTAAGTACATTCTAGACAGAGTATGTGGTTTAAGAGAATACTTAAGGCTGAGAAAGGAACAGGGAAAGACTGGGCTAATGTGATATGAGTGATATGGATATAAAAAGTTATGTGGATAGAAGGAGGTATATGGATAGAAAGAGATTGAGAATTAAAAAATTCTGAACCATTCTAGGAAAAAGTTTTAGAAATATAAAAATAGGGTGATCTAATTAAATAATAGACTAGGAAGATTTTGGCAGTTATCTTGAAGATGACTCAAGATGAGTAGTGTAGAAGATGAGATTTCTAAGAGAAAAATAGTGCCGTCTGTCTGGCAATTTTGTAGATAATAAGTTGCTAACTAAATATTTAATGACATACAACAGTATTAGGATTAGTAGCCACTGTCTAACCACTGGGTGCCATGTAGCTCCCACTGAGAAGGAAATAACAACATGACTCTGAATATACTTACTAATTATTGAATTTCTGAGAAGCACACTGTTTCCTAGAGATCTACAAGAATAAAGGGTTGGAGAAGGAAATGCTCAGGCCCTCACAATTCATAAGACTGAGTGGATGACTCTCCTTTAAAACAGGGGTCATGACAGTATTGTAAAGTAAAATAAAGTAAAAATAAAATTAAAAATAAAAAAAAAATAAAACAGGGGTTATGAAACTCTTTCTGTGAAGTGCCAGATAATAAATATTTTAGGGTTTTGTGCCACACAGTCTCTGTCACAGCTACTGAATTCTGCTATTATAGGGCGAAGTATTCATGGGTAATATGCAAAGAGATGGGAGTAGTGGTGTTCCAGTAAAACTTTATCAATAAAAGGTAGAGGGCCAGATTAGGCCTATAGACCATACTTTCTTGGCCTCTATTTTAAAGCAATGAAATGAGAATAATTAGGTAAATTAGGGAAAGTTGTTTTTTTTTTAATTGTAAGCTTATAAGAGTTCACAAATAAGTTGCACTCTACTAGGTATAAACTTTAGAAAGAGCAACAGTAAGTAATAAAGAAGATATTAATGTTCTCAGAGGGTACAGATGCTTTGGAGTAGTAGATAACAAATGTTATTTTCATTATATAACATTAACAACATTATAAATATTCCCTTTTTGAATATTTGGATTCTAAAAACAATATTGATAAACCAGCATAAGTTGTATGTAAAAAGCTAGAAAACATTAAAATTATATTTAAAATAATTTTAAGAAATCATAAAGTTACAGGATGCTCGGGGCTGGTACATGGGGATGATCCTGAGAGAGGAAATGGGGTGGGAGGTGGGAGGGGGATTCAGGATTGGGATCTCATATACACCCATGGTGGATTCATGTCAATGTATGGCAAAACCAATACGGTATTGTAAAGTAAAATAAAGTAAAAATTAAAAAAAATAAAAATAAAATAAAAATAAAAAAATAAAAAAATAAAAACTTGCAAAGATAAAAAAAAAGAAATCATAAAGAAAAGAGAAATTATTGTATATTTCATTCATTGAGTTTCTTTCTCTCTTTTTTGTTTGTTATAATTAAATTAGTCCTTCTGAAAAGGACTCATCTGGTATAGATAAACTGATTCTAAATCTCACTCCAGACCTTCAAAATACCTTCATGATATTAAAAATTATATCAGGGAAAAGTGCAGAATTACAGGTAGACTAACAACTGAGAGCATTGTTCCTTCCAAAGGATTTTAAACACTAAACTTTTTTTTATTTATACAACTTATAGAACCTGTTGAGAATGTAAAATAAATTCTATTTTAAAATATTACATTAGAAAAATGTTTCTTATATAACAATGCTTGAGACTCAAACAATATTTTTATAAGATGTACCACCACCTGTTCGCCTCTCAGGAATAAATGTCATCAGAAATAATTGCCTTACCTACTTTGGAGAGTGACAGTCAAGTGAATAATTATCTCAACCCTTCACTCTGAAAAGGCTGAAAAGGGTTAAAATGTCTCTGCCTGTGGAAAGATCTGCTTGCCTGAAGGTCCTACTCTTGGTGTGTTTGCCCTTCTAATTTTTGAAACTCCTGGCAAGAGAGCACTTTTAATCATTGTTGCTTTTAACCACTGTCTCGATAGTGTCTCTCTGTACTGGCACTATTAAGTCTTGCCAGTGAAAAATCCAATTTGGAGATCTTAAAAAAGTTGAGTGGCACTCTGATGATGATGACCTACACTTGAGGTACTTTACACTTTATAAAATATTTTTACCTAAATGATTGATTTTCAGACTTTGGACCACTCCTTGGGATGAACAGGGTTGTGGTTCTAATTTTCTAAAGGAAAAAATAAATTCAAGGATTTGAAGCAAACTGTAGTCCATAGCAATTCAGAAAGAGCTGAAACAAAGATCCCATTTTTTGAGACTGCCTGTCTAGTCTTCTCTGTTTCAAGCCTGTCAGTTTTTCTATCTCAAAGTCTATACCCTTTTTCTACTTTCCACTGAGAACTGTGAGACAGACTTTATAATATTGATGGTTAAACCAGGGGAAAAATCACAACAGCTAAGCATATCAAAAACTTAAATAGCAACTATATGAAGGCTCCCATTATCAAACCTCACTATTAGCCAAGAAGCTGAAGTTCTTGGCCCTCTTATCCCAAGTATTAACTGTGTGTCCTTGGACAAATCAAGTAACCTATCTGGCTCTTGGCTTCTTTATCTCTTAGACGAAAGGATTATATAAGACCCTTCATGCACATAAAATTCTGAAACATTAGTAAAGAGATACACATTCCTTAAAATTGTTCTGTATTGTTCCCTCTTAGAATTGCTGGAGTGGACTTCAGACTGCAGTATTACAGCTGCCAATTCTTTAACAGTTTGGACTGTGTAGCACTAACTTAAATTCACCTGTGGGAATAGAGTTGGAGGCAATACACCATCTCAACTTGCTGTGTTTGTGTTTTCAAAACCACTAAGGGAAGTTGGGCTGAAACTGCTTTTGGAAAAATACAGAAACTCTATATCAAACTTGACGAGAAAGTTAACTGTATGCCTTATTAATGAGTTTTGACTGTATTAGTAATTTCCTATTGCATTGTTTTGAGATTCAGTTATGTTGGCACAAAATAAAAAACAATGTGGTTCCAATTTAATCTGTTAAGAGTCCAACGTGGGACACAGGTGCATACTATTTGAATGTATGTAACTAATACAGTTTAAAATTTACATAATTGATAAATTGCAGGCTTTATTAGACTGACATCAATAAAAGTGTCTGACTGATCTGCATTTTATGAATCTCTCTGGGGAGTCATATTGCTTCTCCTATTTTTGCTTATCACCAGACCCAGATTTTGGCTTGAAGAATTTCCAAAGATAAAATGGTCAGCCTCACTAATCAACATCATCAACTCCATGCCTCTTATTTCCTCTCCTCTCTCCTCTTCTCCTATTTTTTTGACTTTTGAAGAGATGATTATTATAAGATGGACAAACTTCGCAACAGTATCCAGCATAGCTACCCACAAACATATCTTTGAATCCAGCCGACAAGCCTGTGGTCGGTTCCTATTTTGCCATTCCTTTTAAACATAAGGTCATTCAGTTCAATTGAAAGGCTAGATGCTGAACTGTTACTTCTCTGATTCCACAAAGTAGCTAGCCATCCAAACACATAATTAAAGAGGGCAGCACCATGTGTTCCAAAATGGTGATGTAATATTTCGGGGAAGAGTATGTTGGTGAAGTCAGAAGCACGCCCACCTAGCCACTACTATATTTGTCTAAAAAGAAGGCTATTTTTCTTACTCTGTGGACATTTAAGCTCGAGTCTGTTAATTGTTTGCAGTTCAAAGTTTGTCCATGTCAAAATTAATCATACATAGTCTAATGAATACCAAACTGCGTGGACTGCCAGACAACTCCTGTGTCAGTTTCCCTGGTGTGAAGAACTTGCCAGTGACCTTTAAAGTTATTCACTTTCTCTTTGCTTTAGAATTTTTGAACTCTAATCTTTAAAATATAATACATATCTCTTACTCTACATGAAATCATAATTAAACATTTGTAATTAATCTTAAGTCTATTAGGAAGAAGTTGTTGTATAAGTACATATCTTCCCACTAATTCACCTCCTGTACGTTGTCAATGCTAGCAGTTTATTTTTCTTCTTTGTTTTAATTAAATTTGTAGAAATGTAAGTTTCTAAAGTGCTTTATTTAAAGAAATGTCTTAATAGTCCCCACTACCGAGCCCCCTTCTTAAAACATATCTGTGGAATTTACAAAAGAACAATAGAGATTATCAATCCAAAACTGAAAATTTCGCCTTCTTTGTATCTTAATAGGGGGCATATTTAAATACCTAAGTGTAGTTTTATTTATTGTGGAAGCAGCATTTTTTTTTTAAACTGAAGAACTTTCAAATCTTATTACTGATGCACAAATGAAACACTGTCCATCCTCCTTTTGCCACTGCTTCTAGATACACGTCTCTTTCCTGGAAAGCACTGCATAAATAGGGAAAATGGAAATTTAGCTCTTTTTATGCACTTCATAATTACAGGGTTACATTAGTATTACTAAGAAATTGTGTTTGTTTTTAATTATGATTCCAAAGGAAAGCAAACCCAGGAGCAGATGAGCTCAGTTGGAAACTTTTGTGTATGTTACTTTTTAAGAATTTATTAAAGCCTTCCCCTTACTCATCCCCCTGGTAGAGGGGACTCAAAAGAAGAAGATGAGAATATGACATACCGATCTTTTACACTGTCTGTAGCTGTAAACATTCCAGGCCCTTCGAGAATCTCACTCTGGCAAAAGTATTTTGAATCATACCACTTCCTTCCCTTTCTGTAGTGCTTCAGGAGGCTAAGGTACTTTTCGAAAAAATCTTGAAAGAACTGAGACTATCTAACTTATCCTTCTAGACTTTTCTACACATCTACCAGAATGAACTCCCAGCAGACTAGTCTTTTCTGAAAAGAATAGAACGTGTCGTTTGCTGACAGAAGCTGAAGGACAAGCTTTCACACCCTTTTTCTAAGTCTAGATAGAAAAAAATGTAGTGGAGAGTTAAAATTCATATGATTCTGTTGAAGCCTCTTTGGAAACACTGAAACTGGATTTCTGGCATTTCTGCATGAAAATCGTCTTTGATGTGTCTCTGAAATGAAAGAGAGATGATTAGAAAGGAAAAGGGACAGGGAAGTGAATGTAGGGGAAAGGAAGAAGTTGCATAGTGAGATACCATTTCAGAGAGACCAGTTTCCCCAGAGAGTATCTTAACTTTCTACTTTACTTTGCCTGTGTAAATACAGCCTCTGCAAGCTTCTCTTCTCCTTTCTCTTCCTTCTTTCTCTGGAAAGAAATTCTCATTTCACTGTAGCTGTATTTTTGAATGTAGAAATTTGGAAATTCATTTTACATTCAGTTTTCTCAACATAGGTGCTATTTATCTAAATTTTTATTTTGGTAAATGTAAGCAAACCACAGTAAGATTCAAAGACAGGTAAAATGACGGGGCAACTTTTCAACACTTAACCATCTTCAAAAAGAGAGAACTTCATAAAAGCATTCCTTTCATTGCCTTCATCTGGAATATTTCTTTTCATTAGGATCAAAGATTTGACAGAGAGGAAAGACCCCTCCACCCCAATTTTACACAGAAATATATATCAACCAGGAAAGACTCCTTAAGTGAAAACATTCCTACAATAACCTTCTTTATTTCCATCTCTCTGAGACACTTTAAAAAATGAAATGGAAGAAAGGAAATGTTCTTTGTAGGCATTTCATATTATTACTGCATTCAACAAACAGATTATAAAATATAGCCGACACAGCTCTTTTCAAAAAATCTGTGTTTATGTCATGTACACTAACGATTCAAATGACTAAGAAATATTCCACTGTTATTAAGATATCTGATACTGTGTTGAAATAAAATTTGCACATAATTTATTGTTCCAACAACTGGGTAGAAGGGTAAAATTAAAATATGTTTTAGATTCCTTAAAAGACCCCAGTGACTTTCCTGTATCACTGAAGGACAAGTCTAGTCTTTTCTGAAAAGAATAGAACTGCATATTCTATGTCTGGTCTAAATGGAAAAGTATATACACTTTTTTCTTTTGGACATATGCATAATTCTGTGTCATAGAGAGTAAAACATCCATATTGTTGGCATCTCACTTGCAGGAAACACAGCTCATCTTTCTGACCATAATTAAAAAAATATTTTTTATTACAGAAAACAGTGAATAGAGATTCAAAAAGGAAGAAATGAAACATCATTTATCATCCTCTATCCTTTTCCACCCATAGATATTCACCTGCTGATGCCCTGAAGTGGCTCAGACAGTAAAGAATCTGCCTGCAATGCAGGAGATCCAGGTTTGATCCCTGGGTTGGGAAGATTCCCTGGAGAAGGTAATGGCTACCCACTCCAATATTCTTGCTGAGAGAATCCCATGGAAAAGGAGCCTGGCAGGCTACAGTCGATGAAGTTGCAACGAGTCGGACACAACTAAATGACTAAGCGCACACATACATGCCCTGAAATGGGGGTAGATGCCATTGATGTGGATTTGAGTTTAGTGTCCATGAGAGGTGAAAGAGGACCTTAAATCTTCAAGAGGAAGGAGATTTGAATAGAATCATCTATCAAAACCTACATTATTTACATCAGACTAAAAAATTTCTTGAATTTTTATTTTTGCAGCAATTGAAACAGCAAAATTAAAACTCAAACTACAGAAAGGGAGAAAATATTTGCAAATGATATATCCAATAAAGAGTTAATATCCAGAATATATAAGGCACTCATAGAACTCAATAGCAAAAAGTCAAATAATCTGATTATAAAATAGGGGAAAGACTTGATATGACACTCTTCTTACAAGACATGCAAATGGTGAACAGGTATATGAAAACATGCTCAATAATATTAATCATTAGGGAAACGTAACTTAAAGGCAAAATGAGATATCACCTCAAACTTGTTAGGCTGACTGTTGTGAAAAAGTTGAAAATAACAGGTTTTGGCACAGATGTGGGGAAATGGGAACCCTCCCTATACTATTGGGGAGATCATAAATTGGTATAGGCATATGGTAAATAGTATGGAGGTTCCTCAAGAAATTAAAAAATATGGTCTAGCAATCCCACTTCTGGGTATATATTCAAAGGAAATAAAATGACTATCTGGAATTCCCATGTTCATTTTTCACATTAATGAAGATACAAAAACATTTTGATGACAAATGTAGGTATAAACAAAATATCTTTAAACAATTTGATCTTAGATTGAAACTCCTCTCTTTTTCTCTATTTGTTGT
>SJYT01002227.1:49823-62646 GCA_006410635.1 Cephalophus harveyi | reverse complement strand
AAAATTCTCAAGTTTAAAGATAGGTTTTTTAAAGTTTGTATAAATTTTACTAATATAAAAACATTTAGACACTAGGAACCTTGGGAAACATGAGTGTTTCCCAATTCCTTCAAAACTAAATGTTAAATGCTGTCAATTTAGCTTTTCCCTTGTCTGTTGTGAAATGTTTTTTTTATCACAAGACAAAAGAATGAAAATCAAATAGATTTTTAATGGATGTAAAACTCTTAGTCATAAAAATAAGTTAAAGAATTTTTGAGAAAAAGTTTTTAAGGATAGGCATTTAAAATTTAAAGTCTTTATTGTTCTTTTGTGGATCTTTCTCATTTTAAAATAGTCTTTAATTTTGTGCCAAAGGACTTCTATTTTTTGCATTACTAAGAAGTTGCTTGATGGATGATGATATTGTCCATACTCTGCCTGGTGATCCATCTCAACATTGTTCTGGTGAATTTTGTACAAATAATTTTACAAAGGCTTATTCAGTTTCTTAACACCTCCCATGGGAACTTGGGTTTGGCAGCCTTCTATTAGTGATTATAACATTTAGTGTGAGTTGAATCAAGACACAGACTGTGATGTATTCTATTTAAAATCCATTTGTGAGGCATTAGCAGAAGATTTTTGAGAATATTGTAATAATACTGTTAAATGGAGGGTAAGAATGTCTTTAGATATGTGAATAAATAGAACTTAATTAGATTTCAAGAAGTGGTTTAAGGTTCATTATTTTCTTATATGTTTGAAAAGGCAAACAACACTATAGCATTAGAAAATGTCATGTATTAACTTTTGAAATCCAGTTTATATTCAGGTGGGTTTTATGTACCTGAGGCAGAACTGTATCCTTAAGTAGGTCAAATAACTTCCTGTTCTTTTGAGAATTCAGGCTGGCTTTTGTTTTGGAGTGGCTAAAACAAGGCTCAGGCCTTTGGCCTCTTCTCTTAGGTAGCTCTTCAGTTCGGTTCAGTCCTTCAGTTGTGTCCATCTCTCTGGGACCCCATGGACTGCAGCATGCCAGGCTTCTCTGTCCATCACCAACTCCTGGAGCCTACTCAAACTCATGTCCATCATGTCAGTGATACCATCCAGCCATCTCATCGTCTGTCATCCTTGGCTCCTCCTGCCTTCGATATTTCCCAGAATCAGGGTCTTTTCCAGTGAGTCAGTTCTTCACATCAGGTGGCCAAAGTATTGGAGTTTCAGCTTCAACATCAGTCCCTCCAATGAACACCCAGGACTGATTTCCTTTAGGATGGACTGGTTGGGTCTCCCTGCAGTCCAAAGGACTCTCAAGAGTCTTCTCCAACACCACAGTTCAAAAGCATCAATTCTTTGGCACTCAGCTTTCTTTATAGTCCAACTCTCACATCCATATATGACCACAGGAAAAACCATAGCCTTGACTAGATGGACCTTTGTTGGCAAAGTAATGTCTTTGCTTTTTAATATGCTATCTAGGTTGGTCATAACTTTCCTTCGAAGGAGTAGGCGTCTTAATTTCATGGCTGCTCTCACCATCTGCAGTGATTTTGGAGCCCCCCAAAATAAAGTCTCTCACTGTTTCCATTGTTGCCCCATCTGTTGCTGTGAAGTGATGGGACCGGATGCCATGATCTTCGTTTTCTGAATGTTGAGTTTTAAACCAACATTCTCACTCTCCTCTTTCACTTTCATCTAGAGGCTCCTTAGTTCTTCTTCACTTTCTGCCATAAAGGTGGTGTCATCTGCATATCTGAGGTTATTGATATTTCTTCCAGCAATCTTGATTCCAGCTTGTGCTTCTTCCAGCCCAGCCTTTCTCATGATGTACTCTCCATATAAGTTAAATAATAGGGTGACAATATACAGCCTTGATATACTCCTTTCCTGATTTGGAACCAGTCTCTTGTTCCATGTCCAGTTCTAACTGTTGCTTCTTGACCTGCATGTAGGTTTCTCAAGAGGCATGTCAGGTGGTCTGGTATTCCCATCTCTTTTAGAATTTTCCAGCTTGTTGTGATCCACACAGTCAAAGACTTTGGCATAGTCAATAAAGCAGAAATAGATGTTTTTCTGGAATTCTGTTGCTTTTTTGATGATCCATTGGATGTTGGCAATTTGATATCTGGTTCCTCTGCCTTTTCTAAATCCAGCTTGAACATCAGGGAGTTCATGGTTCATTTACTGTTGAAGCCTAGCTTGGAGAATTTTGAGCATTACTTTGCTAGCATGTGAAATGAGTGAAATTGTGCGGTAGTTTGAACATTCTAATTGCCTTTCTTTGGGATTGGAATGAAAACTGACGTTTTCCAGTCCTGTGGCCACTGCTGAGTTTTCCAAATTTGCTGGCATATTGAGTACAGCACTTTCACAGCATCATCTTCTAGGATTTGAAGTAGCTCAACTGGAATTCCATCATCTCCTCTAGCTTTATTCATAGTCATGCTTCCTAATGCCTACTTGACTTCACATTCCAGGATGTCTGGCTCTAGGTGAGTGATCACACCGTCGTGATTATGTGGGTCGTGAAGATCTTTTTGTACAGTTCTTCTGTGTATTCTTGCCACCTCTTCTTAATATCTTCTGCTTCTGTTAGGTTCATACCATTTCTGTCCTTTATTGTGCCCATCTTTGTATGAAATGTTCCCTTGGTATCTCTAATTTTCTTGAAGAGATCTCTAGTCTTTCCCATCCTTTTGTTTTCCTCTATTTCTTTGCATTCATCACTAAGGAAGGCTTTCTTATCTCTCCTTGCTATTCTTTGGAACTCTGCATTCAGATGGGTATATCTTTCCTTTTCTCCTTTGCTTTTCACTTCTCTTCCTTTCTAAGCTATTTGTAAAGCCTCCTCAGACAACCATTTTGCCTTTTTGCATTTCTTGGGGATATTCTTGATCACTGCCTCCTGTACAGTGTCACGAACCTCCATCCATAGTTCTTCAGGCACTCTATCAGATCTAATCCCTTGAATGTATTTGTCACTTCCACTGTATAATTATAAGGGATTTGATTTAGGTCATATCTGGATGGTCTAGTGGTCTTCCCTACTTTCTTAGGTAGCTGTACCAATTCCTTTTTGCTCTTATTCAGTCTCAAGACATTAAATAGACTGATGGCACTAAAATTTTTATATATGGTTCAGAACTCTTTATGAACTCAGAAGAATATATCTAATGGCCTATGTGCAAAATCTCCTTAAGATGATTTATAGGCCTATAGACTCAGTATATTCAAAGCTTAGTTTCTTATTCCAACAGCCCCACCTCCGATTCAGCTTTTCAGCTCATTGAATGGTAGGGTATCTGTAAACCTATTTTGCCTGTTTTCTTGGTGTAATTATTAATCCTCTTTGACTCTGAAAAGTACCTTCTTTAAGTTTCAGATATAGTGATATGTTATTATATGATTACTTATGTCCATGATAATTTCATTTTCAATGTTGTTTCAACCTCCAAGGAATAGCCATGCCATTTTTTCTGTCTTTCATATCCCACGTCTACTTTATCAGCAAATCCTGTGGGGTTTACTGTGAAAATATATGCAGATTTTAACCATTGTCGACATGCCCATTGTCAACATGCTGATTCAAGCTAGCATCACCTTTTACCTGGGTGATTGCAATGGTTTCCTAAAGTGGTCTTGCTGGCATTCAGAGTTCCCTATTATAATAGTTGTTGAATGATAATTCTGCTCAGCTCTAGATCCTCAGCTATGTGACTAGTTCTATTACTTTTTGATAGACTTCCCTGATGTCAACATTTTAAAGCCTGCTTGGACTTGGGAGATACAGCCCTCTATCATAATTGAGTTCTCCATCACTAACTTTTCTTTTGTTTCTATTGGAACAACTACCGCCTCTGTCTTGCTCATTTGCCTAGGCTGCAACCTGCCACTTGATTCCTGGTCACCAAGGTTACCAGATTGGATTTTGGATCCTGTACTTAGCAGCTGCAGCTGTGTCTACCCTGTTCCTTTGCTCTTGATTGGCCCAGCATGTTGAATTGTCTTTGAAAGGCCCTAATAATTCCTAGTATAATTCATCTTGCTTTAAGTAACCAGGACAGATCCTTTTGGTTGCTTAATTAAAACCACTGACATCTTGAAATAAAGGAGAAAGCCAAGTTCATTCGAAGAGTGAACTACTTGAATAGCAATAATAGGAATGGTAATGAAAATATATTTAGCTCAAATGTATCTATTGCAAAATTACTTGTCCTTTTAATTTATTTGAAGAATATATCTAGACTTGCATTTAGAATTCGCACTGTAATTTTGTTATTTTCAAACATCAGGGCTATATTTTAGGTGAATGTTTCCTGGGATGGTGAATTCCTACAACAATTTTAAAGAAATTTTAAAAAGTGAACTTTGGAAATAATGCACACATATTTAATCAAAATAATCAATCCAAGAGAAATGTAATCTTGTAAAAATGATAGTAGGTAGTTTATTAGAACCTGAAATTTTTATTCAGTACACCTCCCTAATAAAATGATTATGAAGGCTTTGGCAAGAAACGATGTGACATGCTTTTTTTTCCCCAGTCATGCTAAATTTTTGTTCTAATGTTCAAAATTAAATAACAGATGGAAAATTTTGGCATGTCCTTGGTTTCTGAGAGATAACTTACTAGATTCATCTTCCCCAGTCCTTGAAATTTTTTATGCCCTGATAAGTATCTTTAAATTAATTGCATATAATCCTTATAAAATCTATCATAATTTTGCACATAATGTTTCTCAACATGAATCAGCGAGAGATTTGATTAAACTTAGGTTTGTTTTTTTTTTTTCCCCAAATTCACAATGCCAAGACTTTTTTTTTGCCTTTTTGAAAGGGAGTACTAATGTTCATATTTAGTGTTAGAGTTTGTTGCATAGTTGAATCTGACTCTTTGCAACTTCATGGGCTGTAGCCTACCAGGCTCCTTTGTTCATGGAATCCTCCAGGCAAGGATACTGGAGTGGGTTGCCGTTCCCTTCTCCAGTGGATCGTCCCAACTCAGAGATGGAACTCGGGTCTCCTGAATTGCAGGGAGATACTTTTATCATTTGAGCCACAAGGGTTTAGTACTGTTTTATAAATTATCCTATGTGAAAATACAAGTTAAGCTAAATGACATCAAATTTAACTCAGAGAGGTCACTTTCTTAACCCTTTGGTAAACTGAGCAATTTATAAACATTGAAAAATATACCTAGAAAATTTTGTAACAGAAAATAAAGCCTGATTTTACTCAGTTTCTGGAACATTTTACAAGAGAATTAATAGATGAAGGACTAGCCATCCATCCATCATGATGAAATAGTGATTTAACCATTTGTATGTTTTGATGTAGCCAATAAAACTTGAATGCTGATGTCTTAACCAAGTCTTCTAACCTCATCCTAAAGATTAGTTTTATTTATGGTATTAGAAATAATCTATTCCTCATGTGAATCCACCCAGTATTCCAATTACATAGCAAAAATTTTAGATCACTCCCCATGTATCTATCAGAAGCTTTTCTTTATAGATCATCTTACTCAGAAAAATAATTCATTACTCATATTCAAATCTTTAAAGTGTTATCAGTAAAACTCTCTCTCTCTCTTTTTTTTGGTCCTTTTATGAATTAGCTAAGCCATCTAATAATTGGGAAACCTGTTTCCTGTGACCCTAAGGAGTTGGAAGAAGTTTCACAGGAGGCTATTGTAATGTGTTCATTTTCTCACAAAAGTTCAAATGGAGATACAAAACATTGTCACCAAAAGGATCTCTCATGTTGCTGTCTATAGTCACATCTACTTCTCTCTTTCTTTGAACTTAATCCCTGCAGCTACTAATCTTTTCTCTAAATCTACAATTTTGTCATCTCAAGAATGGCATATAAATGAAATCATACAGTGCTTAACTTTTGAAATTGGTTTTTTCCACTCACGATATCAAAAGTTGGTTCTTTTTGTAGCTGAGAATACATGATTCTCAGCTAGAATACTACTAGCTGAGTAGTATTCTATGATCTCTGTATTATAATTTTCATCCATTCATCTGTTGAAGGATATATGTACTGTTTCTGCTACTGCTACTGCTAAGTCACTTCAGTCGTGTCCGACTCTGTGCGACCCCATAAACGGCTAGTTGTCAGTTATTACAAATAAAGCTGCTAGGAACATTCATGTGCAGGCTTTTGTGTGAACATATGTTTTCATTTTTCTGGGCTAAGTGACGAGGAATGCAATAGCTAGGTTGACTGGTAATTGCATGTTTAGTTAAAATCTTTTTAAAGAAATTGCCTAACTGTTTTCCAGAGTGGCTGTACCATTTTACATTTCCAGCAGCAAGGTGCAAGGGATTCAGTTTCTCCACGTATTTGTCAGTATTTGGTGTTTTCACTATTTTAAAATTTTAGCCATTTTTCTAGGTGTATGATTATATCTCATTGTGACTTTAATTTGCATTTGCCTAGTGGGTAATGATATTGAACATCTTTTAATGTACTTATTTGCCAGACTTATTCTTTGAAAAAATGCTTGTTCATATTTTTGATCCATTTTCTATTTGGATTATTTATATTTTAGCCCTTGAGTTTTGAGGGTTCTTCATATAGATACTCGGAGAAGGCAATGGCAAGCCATTCCAGTACTCTTGCCTAGAAAATACTATGGACAGGGGAGCCTGGTAGGCTGCAGTCCATGGGGTCGCTACCAGTCAGACACGACTGAGTGACTTCACTTTCACGCATTGGAGAAGGAAATGGCAATCCACTCCAGTGTTCTTGCCTGGAGAATCCCAGGGAGTGGGGAGCCTGGTGGGCTGCCGTCTGTGGGGTCGCAGAGAGTCAGACACGACTGAAGTGACTTAGCAGCAGCGGCAGCATAGAGATACTAGGCCCATTAGACATGTAGTTTGCAAATATTTTCTCCCATTGCATAGTTTAGCTTTCATAACCTTAACAGGGTCTTTCACAGACAAATGCTTTCAAATTTAGTAGAGGCCAATTTATCAGTTTTTGTTTTTAGGGATTGTCCTTTTGGTGTCAGCTCTAAGTAAGAATTCTTAGCCTAGCCTCAATCCCAAATATTTTCTCCTATTTTTTTCAAAAAGACTTCTAGTTTAACATTTTGCATATGTGCCCATGGTTAATTTTGAGTTAATTTGTTACAAGTTGTGACAATTAGGATGAGTTCCATTATTTTTTAAATGCTTGTAGAAGTGCACTCATTCGCGCATCATTTATTGAAAAGCTTATCCTTCCTTCATTGGATTGCCTTTGCACCTTTGAGAAAAAGCAGTTTAGGATATGGGTAGAGACTATTTCTGAGTTCTCTATTCTGTTCCACTGATCTATGTGCCTACCCCTCTGCCAATACTGTGTGGTCTTGATTATTGTACCTATATAATCAGAAATATCGATAACCTCAGATATGCAGATGATACCACCCTTATGGCAGAAAGTGAAGAGGAGCTAAAAAGCCTATTGATGAAAGTGAAAGAGGAGAACGAAAAAGTTGGCTTAAAGCTCAACATTCAGAAAATGAAGATCATGGCATCTGGTCCCATCACTTCATGGGAAATAGATGGGGAAACAGTGGAAACAGTGCCAGACTTTATTTTTTTGGGCTCCAAAATCACTGCTGATGGTGACTGCAGCCATGAAATTAAAAGACACTTACTCCTTGGAAGAAAAGTTACGTCCAACCTAGATAGCATTTTCAAAAGCAGAGACATTACTTTGCCGACTAAGGTCTGTCTAGTCAAGGCTATGGTTTTTCCAGTGGTCATGTATGGATGTGAGAGTTGGACTGTGAAGAAGGCTGAGCGCCGAAGAATTGATGCTTTTGAAGTGTGGTGTTGGAGAAGACTCTTGAGAGTCCCTTGGACTGCAAGGAGATCCAACCAGTCCATTCTGAAGGAGATCAACCCTGGGATTTCTTTGGAAGGAATGATGCTAAAGCTGAAACTCCAGTACTTTGGCCACCTCATGCGAAGAGTTGACTCATTGGAAAAGACTCTGATGCTGGGAGGGGTTGGGGGCAGGAGGAGAAGGGGACGACCGAGGATGAGATGGCTGGATGGCATCACTGACTCGATGGACGTGAATCTGAGTGAACTCCGAGAGATGGTAATGAACAGGGAGGCCTGGTGTGCTGCGATTCATGGGGTCGCAGAGTCGGACACGACTGAGCGACTGAACTGAACTGAATCAGTCTTGAAATTGGGTAGGCTGATTCCTCGCAGTTTATTCTTTTTCGAAATTAGTCAGTTCAGTTCAGTTGCTTAGTTGTCTGACTCTTTGTGACCCCATGGACTGCAGCACACCAAGCTTCCCTGTCCATCACCAACTCCTGGAGCTTACTCAAACTCATGTCTATAGAGTTGGTAATGCCATCCAACCATCTCATCCTCTGTTGTCCCCTTCTCCTCCCACCTTCAATCTTTTCCAGAATCAGGGTCTTTTCCAATGAGTCAGTTCTTTGCATCAGGTGGCCAAAATATTAGAGCTTCAGCTTCAGCATCAGTCCTTCCAATGAATATTCAGAACTGATTTCCTTTAGGATGAACTGGCTGGATCTCCTTGCAGTCCAAGGGGCTCTCAAGAGTCTTCCAGCACCACAGTTCAAATGCATCAATTCTTCAGTGCTGAGCTTTCTTTATAGTCCAATTCTCACATTTATACATGACTACTGGAAAACCATAGCTTTGACTAGACAGACCTTTGTTGGCAAAGTAATGTCTCTGCTTTTTAATATGCTCAGTCCAAGGGGCTCTCAAGAGTCTTCCAGCACCACAGTTCAAATGCATCAATTCTTCAGTGCTGAGCTTTCTTTATAGTCCAATTCTCACATTTATACATGACTACTGGAAAACCATAGCTTTGACTAGACAGACCTTTGTTGGCAAAGTAATGTCTCTGCTTTTTAATATGCTATCTAGGTTGGTCATAGCTTTTCTTCCAAGGAGCAAGTATCTTTTAATTTCATGGCTGCAGTCACCATCAGTGATTTTGGAGCCCAAGAAAATAAAGTCTCTCACAGTTTCCATTATTTCCCTACCTATTTGCTGTGAAGTGATGGGACCAGATGCCATGATCTTAATTTTTTGAATGTTAAACTTTAAGCCAACTTTTTCAGTCTCCTCTTTCACTTTCATCAAGGGGCTCTTTAGTTCTTCGCTTTCTGCCATAAGGGTGGTGTCATTTGCATATCTGAAGTTATTGATATTTCTCCTGGCTCTCTCGATTTCCAGCTTGTGCTTCATGTAGCCCAGCATTTCGCATGATGTACTCTGCATATAAATTAAATAAGCAGGGTGACAATATACAGCCTTGACATACTCTTTCCCCAATTTGAAACCAGTCCATTGTTCCATGTCCTAGTTTTTAACTAGTTTCCTTGTCTTTCCATATAAATTTTAGAATAATCTTCTCTTTATCTAAAAAAGGTTTCGCTGGGATTTTGTTACATAGAACACTAAACCTGACTATCAATTTGGAGAGAATTAATACTTTAATTATTTTGAGTCTCTCAAACAATTAGCATATTGTCTTTCCATCTGTTTAGGTCATCTTTGGTTTCTTTCATTATTTTTTGTTTATTTGTTTGTTTTTAGGTTTTCAGCATACTATCTGAAGCCCTGTATTTTTGTTGCACTTACACCTAAGTATTCAGCTTTTTGAGTGATTATAAATAGTATTGTGTTTTTAAAATTTATTTTAATTGGAGGCTAATTGCTTTACAATATGGTAGTGATTTTGCCTTACATTGACATGAATTAGCCATGGGTGTACATGTGTTCCCCATCCTGAACCCCCCCCACCTCGCTCCCCATCCCATCCCTCAGGGTCATCCCAGTGCACCAGCCCTGAGCACCCTGACTTACGCATTGAACCTGGACTGGCGATCTGTTTCACATATGATAATATACATGTTTCAGTGCTATTCTCTCAAATCATCCCACCCTCGCCTTCTCCCACAGAATCCAAAATAGTATTGTGTTTTAAATTTTAGTATGCACTTGTTCATTGCTACTATATAGAAATGCAGTTCATTTTGTATGCTTATCTGGTATCCTGAAATCTTGCTGAACTCATTTATTAGTTCTAGCAGGTGTTTTGTGTGTTCCCTGCGATTTTTTACATGGAAATGATATCACAGGCCTATGGTGACTGTTTTATTTCTTTCTCCCTTCTCTTGCATTAGTTACTGGCTAGAACTTCCAGCACAGTGTTAGACAAGAGTGGTGGAAGCAGACATCCTTCATTGAATTTCATTCTGTTTCTCTCTCTAGTTATTGAATTTACTTCAATCTTCAAATTTTATTTAATCTGTAAGGGTTCTGACCAGTGATCAGCACCCTGTTACTCTTGTATATTAATTTGTACACAAGGCTGCTGACTTGTAAAATAAAGAAGCATGACTTCTATTCCTTTCAGGTCCTAAAGACAACATTAAACACTATAACAAAAATATGACTTAAGAAACACCAATTTTAAGCTTCCTTGCCTTGGCATAGATAATACTGAATCCTTTCTGTAAAAGATCCTTGATATAATAAAATAGTCAAACAAAAAAATCCCAAAGGAGCCACAAATGAACAACCCAACTGCTTCTATAAGGAGAGGCAGGAAAGGGAAGTTGGAAGAAATTTGCTACAAAGCAGAGAATAACTACAGAGCAAAGGTCTCACTAGTAACGACAGGAAATGCTTTTAGGGTTTATGGAGCCTAGAAATTGTAATATAAACAGGCTGGGACCCAGAGGTTATTCACACTTTGACTCTATCAGTAACTAGTTTATAACCTGGGCACATGTCTGTTCATCTTGAAGTGTTTCCTGATGCCTTTTACTTTTAATTTAAGGATGGAAATATCTACTTTAGAGAGTCAGTTTCTGAATTAAATGAAATAAAGTATAATATTTATATGATGTAATTAGTTTAGTACATAGTGAGTATTCAGTGTTATTTCATTTTCCTTTTTCTCTCATTGTTCTGCTAACACAAAGTGTTTTATAAAACGTTGGGCTTCCCTGGTGGCTCAGAGGTTAAAGCGTCTGCCTCTAATGCGGGAGACCTGGGTTTGATCCCTGGGTCGGGAAGATCTCCTGGAGAAGGAAATGGCAATCCACTCCAGTATTCTTGCCTGGAGAATCCCACGGACAGGAGAAGCCTAGTAGGTTACAGTCCACGGGGTCGCAAAGAGTCGGACATGACTGAGCAACTGAACTGAACTGTGCTAATACAAAGAACAGAGAAGGAGACATTTTGTAGAAGGTACTTGACATCATGTGACATGAACATAGTAATGCTGTTTGGTAGAAAGTACAAGCAGAAATACCTATTGATAATAAACATATTTGAAATTTTGTATTTTATGTATATGTATGGAACATCTTTATTTATTTAAACACATCTATTGAACATCTATATTTAAATATATATATATATATATATTTAGCATCTTTAAACTGATATTTCTTACCCAGTGAGGAAACAATCTAAAACGGAGTTTGAGAAACCATGAAATAAGAGAAGGACCAACTGACAACTAAATGAGCAAAAACAGGAGACAGATAATTGAAACCACTAGTGCCTCTGTCTAAGAGTTACTCCAGTGAAGAAAAATTGGTAGTTTACTCCAGAACTGCATTAAAATTATGCTTAAATAAAACCAGTAGCTGACTATTCATTGTGAGGCTGTAGTCTTATTGTTCCTGGATCTTGATAAATGCAGATATGGATAAAAGATATTTTGTTTATTTTTTGTTTTAATTTTGAAAGCTTTTATTAGTTATATTCTTTCTCTGTAATGAGGACTTGTTCCCTCTTGGGTGTGCCACTAGTTATATAGTTAAGTGTTGGGATTATTAAAAACTATGCAACACACGGAAGACTCAAAATTATTGCAAATGTCAAAGAAGGTTAGAGTTGTAGTTTAACCCTGAGCAATATTAGTCTGTCATTAAAAAATTCATATTTACTGACTGAAATTATTGCTTCAAAAATAAAGCTGAAAGAGTGCATCTTTCTGGATAGTTTAATAGCTGATCTTTGACTCTTACCTCTTCCAAATTTTGTAAAATAGTTTTGAACATTCCCGATAAAGAACTACACAGCAAATTGAGATGCTTCACCTGGCTGTTGCCCTTTTAGTTGGCAGGGCCTGATGAGCTGTGTAATTACATAAGTGTTTCACCAAACAAGGGGCACAGTAATGTTTTTCATCTTTTCCATTATCGTACACTTAAGTAGAAAGCATACACTCATTTGGCATTCTAAGCACTTTTGATTGATTTACAGTGTCAGTAAAATTTACAGATTATGCATTCCAAAAGATAAGAGGGAATTAATGTCTTAGGAAAAGTTTTTAGCATAGCTCCTTTTGCTAACATTAAATTTTTTTAGCATTAGTGTGTCTAAATGTGCAGAAGCAAGTGAACATGGATAAGTGTAATCCAAATTAAATTGCTGAGAATATTATTTTCCATTTGGTTTACTCTGGGTTTATAAGTAATAGTTCTTGATGTATACTTTGAAGTATGTCCTGACTTTTATTAGCAATGTCAAAATAGTGTTCAGAATGCTCCATTACATGTTGTCTCATACTCCCTTTGGATATGTTAGCTTTTTCTTCCCTGTAACACATTTAGATTTAAACCAAGTGAAAATCAATAAAAATAATTAAAGAAGTATAATACGAATTTCAAAGGTGGAACATCAGAGAACCTCTTGGTATTTTGGAAATTATATGTTGTCCAATAAGGAATAATATGAGATTTTTCCTCATTATATTTTAGCTTTACTTAAAAAATTTATGCACCTTATATTAAAGGCTATTCAAACAATTGAGAAAGTTTAAGATG
>SJYT01002227.1:0-49511 GCA_006410635.1 Cephalophus harveyi | reverse complement strand
GAATATATATTTTATATACATATAAAAATAAATCTTATTTTAGAAGGGTTATATGTTATTGAAAGTAAAAAAATCAATACTTTAAAGTTCAGGTTTATATAAACTTGGCAAGACTTTGCTTTACAAAATAACTAAATTTGGCATTTAAATCATTCTTTCATTAATGATTTATTCAAGGCAAATCTGCTATTTTAGGGGTTAAGTGAGTTTCAAAAATATTTAGAATCTCAGAAAAGCATATTTTAGCATGGAATTTAATTAAGCATGGATAAATCAGATTTTTAGGGAACAAAGGATCTGTAAGGCCTGAGTAATTTTTTAGTCTGGTTGCATTTTGAATAAATACAGACAGAATTTCTTCCTAGAAATTTAGTGTTAAAGAGAGGGTTTGTTTGACACAGACAGAGATCAGTTGGCTTCTGGAGAAAATGAGTATCCACATAGGATTAGGACACAGACATTCCTAGCTAAGGAGTCAATGAGCAGAGATTGTTAGGTGGCAAGTTTTTATTATGCCAAAACTGTAACCAAAGGTGTTTTTTCCCCTTGGGAATGTAGCTGGTTAGTTTTTTGACTCCTGAAAAGTCTAATGTACTGGATAAGAAGAGAATTTTCTTGGTTTCATTTGTTGCTTTCATCTTGATAATTTTGAGTGATTATTTTAAGCTCATTTCTCTTCAGATCTGGAGGAATCATTTAACCTTTGATTTTAGAATCTCAAGATGAAATTATTCATATTTTTTTCTTTAAAGTCCAAACAGAAATGCCTTTTAAAGAATTGGCTAATTAAGAAACCACAAACGTTTTCCACTTATCAGAAATTATTCAGATATATTATGAACTAGGCCAGTGTTTACCTGTTTTGATAAAAGATTCATGAAGCTTCCCAAAGACTCTTGCAGAGGAGGAGTGCTTGGATTAAGGGGTGGAGACAAAGTGGGCTGTAATGGTATGGATGCCCTGCTTCAATCAGACTAATTCTACCTTTATATTTTACATATTCATCTTCTGTGTAGACTGTCATTTAAGAAAATGTTCACATCTCAAATTTGCATGCTTTAAGAAAAAGAAGATATTGACTAGAATTTAATTCAGTACAATTTATTAACAAATCTATCAATTTATTAACTGTCATCTAGTGCTTTTCTGAGTATTTTAAATTATTCAAAGAAATAAAACCATAAAGTTTAGCTTATGATTTAGTATTTTTTAAAAAGAAGAAATAAAGGAAAAGATTTGTTATTATAGAGTTGTCCACTGAATTCTCATTAAGTAGAGGGGAAAAAAAAATAACTCACATGGAAATGTATGCTAAATTCTTTGAGACCCTTGTTGATTTGCTTGTCTTAATTGATATGGGACTAGTAACTAGTTAAACCACCCTAAAAAATAAAGGCCATGAAATTAAAAGATGCTTACTCCTTGGAAGAAAAGTTATGACCAACCTAGATAGCATATTGAAAAGCAGAGACATTACTTTGCCAACAAAGGTCCGTCTAGTCAAGGCTATGGTTTTTCCAGTGGTCATGTATGGATGTGAGAGTTGGACTGTGAAGAAAGCTGAGTGCCAAAGAATTGATGCTTTTGAACTGTGGTGTTGGAGAAGACTCTTGAGAGTCCCTTGGACTGCAAGGGGATCCAACCAGTCCATTCTGGAGGAGATCAGCCCTGGGATTTCTTTGGAAGAAATGATGCTAAAGCTGAAACTCCAGTACTTTGGCCACCTCATGCGAAGAGTTGACTCATTGGAAAAGACTCTGATGCTGGAAGGAATTGGGGGCAGGAGGAAAAGGGGACGAAAGAGGATGAAATGGCTGGATGGCATCACCGACTCGATGGACATGAGTCTGAGTGAACTCCGGGAGTTGGTGATGGACAGGGAGGCCTGGCGTGCTGCAATTCATGGGGTCGCAAAGAGTCAGACATGACTGAGCGACTGAACTGAACTGAACTGAAGAAATAAATCGGAATTTAGGGTTGGGGGAGGAGTTAGAGAAGAGGGTAAAAGAACTACCCAAGGTTATAATTCAGAAAAAGAAAATGCACATTCAAGAGAGAAAATATGTAGGAAATAAGAAACAGTTCTGCGTAAAGGAACTAGTAGAATGTATTAAGTTAAAATAAGCAATGATAAATAATAAAAATTTTCTATCTGAATATTAAAAAATAAAATTTCTTAATTTTGTGAGGGATACTTTGAGGAAGTCCAGGCTACATGGATGGAGAAGGAAATGGCATCCCACTCCAGTGTTCTTGCCTGGAGAATCCCAGGGATGGGGGAGCCTGGTGGGCTGCCCTCTATGAGATCGCACAGAGTGGGACATGACTGAAGCGACCTGGCAGCAGCAGCAGCAGGCCACATGGAGAGAAATGAGAAAGAATGCCCAAAGACCAAAATATGGGGATAAATATTGGATTATATTTGTGAAAAAAAATTTTCAAAGTAGAATATTGAGAAGATAATGTCACAAAGAAAGAAAATACCTCATAGCATTTCAATGTATTTGAGTATTTTATTATGTAAATAGTTATCTGATTTCATTATCATGAATAGAAATAATGTCAATGAATATGCTTAAATTTAATTAGTCAGTGGTTATTCAGACTATACAGCCCAGGGTCAGAGGCTTACAGTGGCTTTCCACCAAAGTAGGGAATAAAATCAGAGAAGGCGATGGCACCCCACTCCAGTACTCTTGCCTGGAAAATCCCATGGACAGAGGAGCCTGGTGGACTGCGGTCCATGGGGTCGGGAAGAGTCAGACACGACTGAGCGACTTCCCTTTCATGCATTGGAGAAGGAAATGGCAACCCACTCCAGTGTTCTTGCCTGGAGAATCCCAGGGACAGAGGAGCCTGAGGGCTGCTGTTTATGGGGTCACGCAGAGTTGGACACGACTGAAGCGACTTAGCGGCAGCAGCAGCAGCAGAGAATAAAATAATTTTCTTCTCCCTTTAAATGGAGACTCTATCCCCCCTTTTTTAATTACTAAAAAAGTTTTATACAAAGAACACATCTGAATATCATTCTATTGGTGATGACAATTGAACAATACTCATAAAATGTAACTGTTCTTGAGTAACTAATAATTATCAAAGATTATTGTACACTATTGAGAACTATAGAATAAAATGCAGTTATTGGAGGACAGTTGCTCTACAAAATTGTGCTGGCCTCTGCCACACGTCAACACAAATAACCACAAGTATACATATACTCCCTCCCTCCTGAACCCCCCCTCCCATATTCCTCCTCATCCCTCCCAACTGCATTCCAAGTCACTCCTACTGAGTTTGGATGAACCTAGAGCTGACTATGCAAAGTGAAGTAAGTCAGAAAGAGAAAGACAAATACTGTACATTAATGCATGTGTATGGAATCTAGAAAGATGGTGCTAATGAACCTATTTGCAGGGCAGCAGTGGAGACAGATGTAGACAACAGGCTTGTGGACGGGGGTGGAGGGAAGGAGAAGGTGGGGTGAATTGAGAGACCTGCATGGAAGCATATACATTACCATATGTAAAATAGATAGCTAGTGAAGATTTGCTATGTAAAACAGGAAGCTCGGCCCACTATTCTGTGCCGACCTAAATTAAGACTCTATTTTAAGCTACCTTAGCACTTTCTCCTTTTCCCATCCCATTATCTATGTCTTTTCTTAATGCCAACACAACCCCTCAGTAAACACACACACAAATAAATGTTGATGAATGAACCTCTCTAGCACGTTGACAGGCGATCTCTTAGGTGCTAGGAATACACAGTTCAATAACAAATCTTATCCACAAGGAACCACATCAAAATACCCTAATCTTTCACCTGAATATATTTGGGGGATTTTGTCTTTTTTTCAGTTGACTTTTTAACCCTTTCAACTCTTTCCTTGATATTATTTCAACATTCATAGAAACATAGTTTTCACACAGAAAAATCTTATAGGCACAAAGATTTCTCCAAAATAAGCTTCATAAATATATGAAAAGATTAATTATTTCCCTTCACACAAATATTCTTGAATATTGAATGGTTAATACCTTATGTATTTTATATTTTCATGCAAGTGAAGTATCTTTTGAAGTACCTGTTCCATTATAGCAAAAAAGAAAACTAGTGATATAATCATTAAGATTTCTTAATAGCAATTTTTATAACATAACAAGTGAGAATATCATTACAAAAACTTCAGATTACAAGATTTTAGCCGTCTGTGATAATGTTCAAAACATGAGTGAAAAACTTTTATTTTAACCCATATCATATTAAAATGGTCAAGAAATGGAACCCTCAGATGTAAAGGAAAATACTTTGTTTTCACTGCTCTCAAAGGTTTCTTCCAAGCAGTCCTAGGGTATAATGGTTTATCTTCATTTGAAACATGGTTTAGAAAATGAGAAAAATGAAATATCTTTCAAAATAACAATTTTTTTGACTCTTTATAGATGTTAATATGGAAATAATTCCCTCAGATTAGATGGTCTTTAAGCATGTACTCTCCCTGTGGTAATATACCACTGCTTTGTTTTTGTAGAAAACAAAAATATAAAGTGTTCAGTAAACTGTTTTAAAACATATACCCATGCTGTAGAATAATGAAACAGATTTGTGAATTCACTCAAAGTAACAGCCTGTGTTACAAATTTGATCACAAAGAGAGTCAGAACAGTTCAGACTTCAGCCGGTTATCAATTGAGGATCTTGAGCCATTACTAAACCTCCCTGTAAATGAAATAATCACATGCCCTACCCTATGGGGTATTCATAAAGATTAAATGATTAAGACATGTAAAGCCCTTAAGACAGTATTTGACACATTGAAACTGGTATTAAGAATAGTTTTTTTTTGCTTATGCTTATTATATTATAATAAAATATAAGTACCATTCTTTTGCTACATAGAAATCTCATTTCTACACTCCTCCAGAAAGATGTTAAGAGTTTTGTACACATTGCCTTTTTTTTGTTGTTTTTTAAGTTTAATCCTTTTCCCAAGCTATGGGTACAGTTTTCCCTCCCTTTGTCTCTATCTATGTCTGCTCTCTCTCTCTCTTTTTCAGCAAGAAAATGTGTATAACACCCTTTGTATTTATTAATTTATTAGGCTATATATGCTCCATAATGTTAAACCTAAATATTTGTAAATGAACTTTTAACTTGCTTTGCAGTATTTGCTGGAAATATTTTCCTAGTTTGGTGGGCTTTTTTTCCCTGATTTATCAGATTTTTGACATACAGTCATTTTGTAACTGATTTTCTTAGCATATTCTTCAAGGAAAGTGTAAAAGTGATGGATTTTTGGTTGCCATAATCTCCAAATGTGGTATTACTCTTATCATTCTACCATTTTATATGAGGTATTCTTTGGGGGGAAATACGCTCAATTATTCTTAGAGACATTTAAATTGCTGGAGGTATTCAACTTTACAATCTTGTCTATCTGGTTGTATGAGCCCACAGGTGAAGATCAGGGAGCCAGAAAAATTCATGGGCAGACTTTGGTCCCTCTTTGTCATGCTTTTTCCCATTGATTTTGAGCAGTGTTGTCAAAAATGTCAAAGTTTAAGTCACTGTTATGGGGCATCTGTTCTATAATTTGTATGTGTATATACAAACTGAAGAAGGCTGAGCGCCGAAGAATTGATGCTTTTGAACTGTGGTGTTGGAGAAGACTCTTGAGAGTCCCTTGGACTGCAAGGAGATCCAACCAGTCCATTCTGAAGGAGATCAACCGTGGGATTTCTTTGGAAGGAATGATGCTAAAGCTGAAATTCCAGTACTTTGGCCACCTCATGCAAAGAGTTGACTCAATGGAAAAGACTCTGATGCTGAGAGGGATTGGGGGCGGGAGGAGAAGGGGACAACCGAGGATGAGATGGCTGGATGGCATCACTGACTCGATGGATATGAGTCTGGGTGAACTCTGGGAGTTGGTGATGGACAGGGAGGCCTGGCGTGTTGCAATTCATGGGGTTGTAAGGAGTCGGACATGACTGAGTGACTGAACTGAACTGATACAAACTGACTTTTCTTATGATATAAATCTGTACATGAGCTTATCAAAATTCTTAATCATCTCCTTAAGGTGGATTATAAAATTTGTGTCAAAGGTAATATATATAAAGGGAATTGTACGTACTGGACACCTATTATTTGGACTATGTAGCACCCCTCTGCTGCTGCTTTTGGCAGTGGTGCATCATCCTTTTCTAACCAAGTGATTCCCAGAGAACCTTCATGCTTATTTAACTCTACTCTTGCAGCCACTGTTCATTGGCTAGGGCCAACAATTTACCCAATATATTTCAGTGAGTATCTCCCCATCATTTATGGATAAGGGGCCAAGATGGAATGTATGAAAGTGAAAGTTGCTCAATTGTGTCCGACTCTTTGTGACCCCATGGACTATACAAGTGCATGGAATTCTCCAGGCCAGAATGCTGGAGTGGGTAGACTTTCCCTTCTCCAGTGGATCTTCCTGACAGGGGTTGAACCAAAGTCTTCTGCATTGCAGGCAGATTCTTTACCAACTGAGCTATCAGGGAAGCCCTAAGTTAGAATAGTTTAGTATAAAATTTAAACTCCAAAGCTACTGGAGCCCCTCATTTCCACAATGTAGAGCAAGTCAACATGACTTGTATTGAGTCAGATAAGCAAATTGCTATTCAGAAACCTGTAACAACTAACTCCTACTAGAGGAGGAGATGAAGGCATCCTGATGTCTGTGTTTTATTTCTCTCAAGTTAATAATTTGTAATTATTTTCACTTGTATTTATTTAATTACCTGTGAAGATAGATTTTTTTTCATGTTTATTAGATATTTATGTTTCTCTTTTATGTATTTTGGTTCAATTTTTTTATTACTAATTCACTTCTTTCCTTAATTTGCATAGGCTTTTATACATTTTTATCAATATATAATTTTAATATAAAATAAATGTGTAATTATTATATATCACTGTAGAAAATTTATAAAACTTGGAAAAGTATGGAGAAAGAATATTAGTGCACAATAATGTAAATGTTTTCTATTCTAACCAGCCTCACTAGGTGTCACAAAATTGAAACCACACTGTATATACTGTGTTGTGACCTACTTTGCCATTAATATGCACTGACCTATTTTTCATGGCATTAGTTAGTTCAGTCATTCAGTTGTGTCCGACTCTTTGCGACCCCATGAATTGCAGCACACCAGGCCTCCCTGTCCATCACCAACTCCCAGAGTTCACTCAAACTCTTGTCCATCGAGTCAATGATACCATCCAGCCATCTCATCCTCTGTCGCCCTCTTCTCCTGCCCTCAGTCTTTCCCAGCATCAGGATCTTTTCCAATGAGTCAGCTCTTCAAATCAGGTGGCCAAAGTATTGGAGCTTCAGCTTCAGCTTCAGCCCTTCCAATGAATATTCAGGACTGATTCCCTTTAGGATGGACTGGTTGGATCATGGCATTAAGGCTTAGTATAAAGTTACAAAGCTTCCCTGGTGGCTCAGAGGTTAAAGCGTCTGCCTCCAATGCGGGAGACCCGGGTTTGATCCCTGGGTCGGGAAGATCCCCTGGAGAAGGAAATGGCAATCCACTCCAGTATTCTTGCCTGGAGAATCCCATGGACAGAGAAGCCTATTAGGTTACAGTCCACGGGGTCGCGAAGAGTCGGACACGACTGAGTGACTTCACCTTCACCTTCACAACGTGTAAACTTTGCTAAAGCAAACCCTTATTATTTGCCATTAAAATCATTTGCACTCTGTTTCAATTATAAATAATGCTCAATGACCTTACAGATACATGTTTGTATATGACTTTTTTATTGTGGTATAATACAAAACATAGCATTTACCATTTTAGCCATTTTTCATGTGCAGCTTTGTGGTATTAAGTATATATAATCATGCAACCATTACTGCTGTCTATCTCTAGAGCTATTTTCATCTTGAAAAATTGAAAGTCTATAGCCATTACACAATAAATCCTGCTCTCCCCTCCTCCAACCCCTAACGACCACCATTCAGTTTTCTGTCTCTATGATTTTGACTACTCTAGATAAATGGAATCATACAGTATTTATCTTCTTATAACTGGCTTATTTGACTTAGCATAATGTCTTCAAGGTCTATCCATGCGATGTCTTATGCTAGAATCTCCATCCTTTTCTAAGGCTGAAGAATGTTCCATTGTAGTATATACCACATTTTGCTTATCCAGTCATCTGTCAGTTGACATTTGAATTACTTCTACATATTAGCTACTGTGAATAATGCTGCTATGAACATGAGTATACAGATATTTCTTCAAGACCCTGTTTGCAGTTCTTTGGGGTATATACTCAGAAGTAGAATTTCTGGAAATGGTAATTCCATTATTAATTTTTTGAGGAACCACCAGATTCTTTTCCATATGCCCATACCATTTTACATCCCCACCAACACTTTCCAGGGTTCCAATTTCTAGGCAAAGCACAGTGTTTGGTAAATATTAGGTCATGTAACAATGAAAACGTGAATCAAGTGCTTTCTTTGTAAACTTGGAGATTTCTGAGTAGTCTTTTGGCATTCAATTCACTTTTCCTTTCAAAGGTTGTGAAAAACCCTATAGGCTCCCCAGAAAGGCTTTACTGTGATGCTCCAGGAAACAAATCCACTTTGCACATATGGAAACTATCTCCCCCTGACCTATTTATTTACTGAAACCGATTAGGGCTATATCATATTGAAGGCTGCTCTTAGTAAACTGGCTGATTTTAATCTATTGGGCTGTAGTGTGCAACCTAAAGTGTTTCATAGCTCACATTAAGAACATTTTTACTGAATCCTTATAACACAAGCCATATAATAGGTCTTGTGAGTTCACCAAGAGGTTGCCGCTACGTTCATGTCATTATTACTATTATTTTGCTTTTTGGTGCATATTGTTGGTAGGTTCTGTATATGAGCTTCTATATATAATTCTTCACTCTTGACATTTAAAAAAAAAATTCTTAAGTGATGGAGCTTGCACTTTAGATTCAGACCACATGAGTTCTAAATCCGACTATGCCATTTACCAGGTCTTTGATTTTAAACAAATCACTTTATTTTCGAAGAATTGATTTTCCCATTTATAAAATAGGGAGTTGGGGTAGTTGGGAGGATTAAATACTATGGTTTATATTAAATGTGTGGCTCAGCGTATTTATAGACTAATTAGTGATTAATATCAAACCACTGTTTTATTATTACAAGTGAAAATATTATTTCCCCTGCTAAACTCACCTTTACCTACTTGACTAATGCATAACATTCAAAGTGAGAATTCAACAACAAACTTATCATCTAAAAAGAAGTAATTAGAGTTATTATTGTTAAATCACATGTTGTTAATATTTTCAAACTTGAAAACTATTCATCTTGACTAAGACGTATATTAATTCTGGTTTAACTTTTATTTCAAATTCAAGCATACATTTCATTCAGGGAAAACAGCTAGAGAATGACTACTTTTGGTAGACTTCTGAGAGAATTTTTCATGAAGAAAGAACAAAGTAACGTCTGGATATCTGGTACAATTCTAAGTCTACAAACATATAACCTGAACTTTTTTTCCATAGGGAACTATAAAATTGCCACACACCCTCAGTCCTGCCATTTCTCATGCATAATGTATCAGTAACTTTCTTAAGATTTATTGCATTAAGGACAGAATTAGTGAATAATAGCACATAATGTGCTTAAAAAGAGGCTATATTTTTCTTTTTCCTTAGAACTCACTCACTCCAGACAGGTTTACCTTTTATGCTTCTAAAAAATCGTGAAGACATGGGTTAAGATTTGGGGATCATTTATCCTTGGCTCTGATTGGACAAGAAAACATAAGGAATTGGTGAGGAATATGCAACCTATAAATGAGTACTTCTCCTAGAGGTAGAGAAATCCCTAGTATTGTAAGCTGTAAGATCCTGGTTTGTGGGTTGTACTGGGCAGAGAAAGTCTCAATAAAATCAATATAAACAATTCTTGGAGAATTTTATTGTTGTAATTAACTTGTTTTTGTCATTTGTTTATGCTAATCATTAAAGTTTCATTTCCAGACTAAGTGCACTTTGAGTGATGATGTTGCAGATGGATCTGGCATAAGGGTGGCAGAAGCAAGATGTCTCTTCATTGAGAGACAGACACCAATTGTGACTTGATATCAGGAATCTAGTCCCAATAACCAACTTTGACATTTCCTTTTTGCCGTCCTTCCTTATTTTCGTTTCCTCTCTTCCAGCTCTAGTATCATTGTTTCCAACCACTTGTGGAGACAGCACATTATTCACCTTCACTCTTGCCTCTGCAGTGTAGATTCTCTGTCTCAGGTACCAGTCCTTCTTGCTAAGTCTATAAAAATATTAGTGTCTCTCATATCTCTTCACTCTGACTTCTGCTCAACAAATTTCATCATTCTCTTCCATTTTGATTTAAATTTCTTGATTAAGTAGTCCATTTCCTCTGTCTTCACTTTCCTTCTATTAGAATTCAGTGTCTTTTCTCATTTTTCTAATAAAATTGTTCTCTTATAGGTCTATAAAATATTCTAAAATATAATAACTAGTTAACTCATTATAATACAGTGGGTAGTATGGTCAGCTCTGTGGCCAGATTGTGAGCTAGTTGGATTGAGGAATTTTGTCTTTTTTATTTTTGCAACCTAAGCACTTAGAACGGTGTCTGGCACATGATAAACACTCTATTGAATTAAATATTCAAATTCCTTGATAAATGAAAACTTCTGGTATTCTATTAGGGAAGAAAAACAAATCTGAAATTACCTTTTTAAATCCTCAACAGGTGCTATGGAATAAATTAACTAGTATCTCCGCTAAGAAGTGAAAAAATCTGTTAAAAGTAAACTAATATTTCTTGAGTGCTTTTTCCAGGCTCTTCATTTTGGGATTTACACATATTGTCCTATTTATTCTCTCAGCAATCCTGAGCGTTCAGAATTATGATTTTCACTTTTACCATTAGAAACCTGAGACACAGTTTAAGTGATGTGCTTAAGATCACACAAGTTATGAGCAGCAGCAGTAGGATTTAAGCCAACATCTGATTGATTTTAAAGTTGGTATTCTTTCCACTCTCCTTTTTCAACATGTTTAGTAACATATGTCATCAGCCTTCCAACTTGGACATGAGTACTCCTGGGGTAGCTGAAAACTTTCCAACTTGGACATGAGTACTCCTGGGATAGCTGAAGGCTTTCCAAGGGATTCATTGCTCTGGAGAGTTTTAGGGACTCAGTTTCTAGTTAGGGGTGTCATATCGGTTCTACTTTCTACCTTTCCTTTCACATCTACCATTCTTCCATTTTAAAAAGAAAAACATCCTAATCTCTAATCTCATCATGGAATATTGTCCCAGAAAGTACAAAAAAAAGGTAACTTCAGGATGACAAAAAGATAGTTGAGAGTACTAAAAATCAATGTTTAGGAAATGTTCTTTTTTATCAAGGTGCCTTCTGTGTCTCAGTTTTAGTTTTTGAATGGAAGAGGAGTTAAAATGTTTCAAATCTACTGGTGAATCAGTATTATTAAATCTACAAGTTTAAGAAAATAAGTTAAATGAATAATTTATAAATGGTAACATTATAATATAAAATAACACTATAATATCTTCAATATTATTTTCTACTTGTTGAAACTATTTCTTCACCATTTTTTCTTACCATGGGCAAAAGTCTTCTGCCCACTGTCACTCCTCATTTTTTCCTCTGTATTAATTCGTATTAGATTTTGATTAATTTAATATGATCTGTATTATATAAGACTTAAAAACAATGACTAATACACCTTTGGAAAGTCACACCCTAAAGTGGTGAAATATTTTCTCTTTTTGCTATTTTTACTGAATCCTTACTCACTCTAGCAACAAGAATTATTTATTCATGGATGCATCAACCACTTGGAATAAAGCTCCATCCATATTACTATCAACCAATATATTCTTCATAAAATTGTACTTTTGTTGTAGTAACTATCAACATAGGAATTCCCTGACAGTCCAGTAGTTACGATGTGGACTTTCACTGTAGTGGACCCAGGAACAGTCCCTGATCAGGGAACTAAAATCCCACAAGCTGCAGCCAAAAAAAAGAAAAGACATGGATTATACTTATATTGTTTTGATCAGTTGTACACCGATAATATTTGAAAAAATAAATCTGAAAAAAGCTGTGCTAACTTTTATAACCTAAAGTAATTGAAATATATGCATATATTCATATGATTTTGTTGTAGCAAAGTAGGTTAGAGTGATTTTAAGCATAAAGAAATATGACAAGAATAAAATTATGTGAGGGAAAGTGGAATGGAAATATGAATTCAAAGAGAGAAAGGGAAGAGGTCAAAATAGTAATTTAAAAAAATGTGCTCATGTCTTTTAAAATGAATAATGATTGGTGTTAAAACACTACAATATATGTTACATTGGATAGATTAAAATGATAAAAGTATACTTTTAAATGCCTATTTTTAAACTGCATCAGAAATTACCACATTTGTAGCTATTTAAACTTTGAAAAAAAATACAGATGTTAACATAAATGTTCCAAGGAAGAGAAGTGTTTTCAGAATTCTTTTAAAAGTTCAGTTCAGTTCAGTTCAGTCACAGTCATGTCCGATTCTTTGCGACCCCATGAACCACAGCACACCAGGCCTCCCTGTCCATCACCGACTCCTGGAGTCCACCCAAACCCATGTCCATTGAGTCGGTGATGCCATCCAACCGTCTCATCCTCCATCATCCCCTTCTCCTCCTACCCTCAATCTTTCCCAGCATCAGGGTCTTTTTCAGTGAGTCAGCTCTTTGTATCAGGTGGCCAAAGTATTGGAGTTTCAGCTTCAACATCAGTCCTTCCAATGAACACCCAGGACTGGTCTCCTTTAGGATGGACTGGTTGGATCTCCTTGCAGTCCAAGGGATGCTCAAGAGTCTTCTCCAACACCACAGCTCAAAAGCATAAATTCTTTGGCGCTCAGCTTTCTTTATTGTCCAACTCTCATATCCATACATGACTACTAGAAAAACCATAGCCTTGACTAGACGGACCTTTGTTGACAAAGTAATGTCTCTGCTTTTTAATATGCTGTCTAAGTTGGTCATAACTTTCCTTCCAAGGAGTAAGCATCTTTTAATTTCATGGTTGCAGTCACCATCTGCAGTGATTTTGGAGCCCTCCCAAATAAAGTTAGCCACTGTTTCCACTGTTTCCCCATCTATTTGCTATGAAGTGATGGGACCGGATGCCATGATCTTAGTTTTCTGAATGTTGAGCTTGAAGCCAACTTTTTCACTCTCCCCTTTCACTTTCTTCAACAGGCTCTTTAGTTCTTCTTCACTTGCTGCCATAAGGGTGGTTCATCTGCATATCTGTGGTTATTGATATTTCTCCCAGCAATCTTGATTCTATCTTGTGCTTCCTCCAGCCCAGCGTTTCTCATGATGTACTCTGATGTCACTTTTAAGAGTTACACAAGCCAAAATTGTGAAGACAACTCTGTAAAAGTGATACAATGTGGTGGGGAGTGCCCTGAATATATACAGTAAACTCTGAAGTCTCTGGCAGCTTCCACCTTCCCTGAGGACCCACTAATCCTGTGAATTTTGAATTTGGGCAAGTTACTAAACTCTTCTGGATTTTGTTATCTTCATCTACATAGTAGGGATAAGCACACCCACCTCACAGGTTGTTGGTAGAAGAAAGGAGCTTGTCTATGTAATGAAATTACATAGAGACTCACAGAAGACTCTCAATAAGTGATCACTACTAGCACTTTTACTGATATGATTGTTATATTTTAACAGCCAGGCTCTAATGGCTCTAGTATCAATTTGCAGTGAATTCTCAGGCACTTAGAATGGTCAGGTCCGTATCAGCTCTCCACATCCAAGTTTCCCTTAGTTAGTTGGGGTACAAATGGTCACATTTTGCTTAAATGTGAATGTGTTTTTTGTTTAAAATTCTTCTGGCCTTTCCTGTAACCGCCTCTCCAGTGCTCTTCCTTCCCCTCCCCAAACATTGGCCCTAGTCCCACTCCAGAGTTTTTCTCTTCACTTTTATCCAGAGCTGCTGGTCTCAGCATGACCTTCCACCATGTTGACTTCCTTCATCTCTCCTCATGCCCAGGCCTCCAACCCAATTTAGCCACCCTCCAACTTTGCCTTTGGGGCCAGTGGAGCCCTCATTCCATCTTGAGCAAAATTCTCATGGAGTAACTGTGCAAAAGTATTTTGAAATTAAAGGTTATTCATCATCATGCTGTGTGTGCTAACTCTCTTCAGTTGTGTCCGACTCTTTTCGACCCTATGGACTGTAGCCCACCAGGCTCCTCTGTCCATGGGATTCTCCAAGCAACATTACCAGAGTGAGTTGCCATGCCCTCTTCCAGGGGATCTTCCCAATCTCTGTTTTGGCAGGTGGGTTCTTTACCACTAGTGCCACCTAGGAAGCCCTATTCATCATTATGCATCCTATTTTCATTCATTAAAATGTTAAAATTGTCAAAAGAAAATGCTCATAAACAGGCTGGTGAGTTTATGTCAGCTTCTCAGCAAAAATGCATTATGTCAGTCAAATATCAGGACAACAGTGGAGGCTATTGTACACTTCATTCACTTTTGGTCAGTTTAGTTATGAGCTAGATCTCACAGTCATGTGATGAAGCGATTAAGAAATACGGTAAAGGATTAGTTAAGAAGTAGTCTCAAGTTTCTGAGATGAAAGAAAGTATAGAAAATGTAACAACACCATTTTTCTACAGCTTTATTAATGATTTATTTGAAAATATTTCATATTATTAAGCCCACAAGGACAGTTGCAGAATGTTAACACAGAAATAGAAGAGATAGCCAGAAATGTGGGATAAAAAGTTTTTTCCATTAAACAGAAATATAAGCACCTTCCCTTCACTTGGCAATTTGACATGCCAATCCTTCCTTTCCAGCCCTTGCCCACTTAAAATACATTATTTAATGTTTGACACATAACAAAGAAATATATGTGCCATATGTGTAAAGTTATGAAGCATAGTTTTTGATGACGATAAAACCCTTGTGAAATCACCATCTAACTTTAAATAAGAGTATTATTTATTCTGGTTAGCTCCCTCTGCTCTACCCAACTTTGCCTACACTCCTTGCCTTCTCCCCTGCCATTCTCTATTTGCTTGAGTCAGAAATGACTTAGGTAGCCTCATCCAAATGTTTCTACTCACCCTATTTTTTTCATCTCTTCTCTTATTCTTTATCTTTTAAAATTTATCCCATTCATCAAAGGCCACGTCAAATGCTAGCTCTTCCATTACAACCTCCTGTACCACACTCAGGATAGTAGTCCTTCTGTGTAGCAAATGTAACACATATGTCTGTGCATTTACCTGCTACCTTCCTTCCTAAAACAGTAACTCATCTTAGCTAATGGTTGGCTGCTTTCTGTTCATTCGTTCAGTAGTTTTCTGAGCACCCACCAGGCCTCAGCACTGGTTGGTCTGTGTGCCTGCAGATAGGCAAGAGCTGTGCACACTCCTTACAGGCATCGTCTCCAGCCTTGCTTACAGCCATCCATCCTATGTGCTAGCCCTGGTATTATCCACAGTTTACAAATGAGAACACTGCGGCTTGGAGAAGGTAAGGGACTTGATGAAAGTTGCACAGCGAGTAAACAAGGGGGAATGCTGAGGCTGGTTTCAGAGCCCATGTACTCCTAATGCCAGACTCTCCACCACCACAGTGACCTGGCTGGCTGGATAGTCACAGCTTAGTACCCGTAGCTGTCTTTTGGTCTGGAGATCATTCCTAAGCCTCCTGGGTACAATATGTTCTTGGTCAGAGTTCTTTTGAATCTTTTCCTTTCTCTACCCTGGCAGCAGTTTTCTTCCCATTTTGCTTCAGTTCCAGTCATTTGTTGAATGACACTGCTTTAAGATGTTCACATTTTCTTTGATCCCTGTGGTCTAAAAGGCTGCATTTTAGAGACTCAGAGGCATTTAGTGTCTGTTAAGAGAAAAGATAATAACCTTCAAATCCCTATTGCCTTTCCCAAATTATTTACAGATTTCAGTTACTAACTAAAAAGAGGGCCTTCATTCAAATATGAATAAAGGAAGTGATGTGGCATTTACTACACATTTCATTTTTCCTTTTTGGTTCTTTTTACCTCCCAGCTATTCAATGCGCTTTCTCTTATATCCCCACTGTATACTAGCCTTACCGGTCTTGGCAGAGGAGAGACATCTGCCCCAAAAGGAAAATTGGACTTTCTTCTTTTGTTTGCTTACGATTCATCTACCCTAAGTTCTGTTTTTAAGGATATTGGTCTTTCCTAGCTGAAACGACAGTAAGTGCTAGGGGGCTCCTGCATTTTCTCTTTGAGATACATCAGTATGTTAAAAAGATGTTACAGTTGTAGCTTATACTGATTATAAGAATAATACATATTAACTAAAGAAAGTTTGGAAAATTTGGGAAATATAATTGCCATCTGTTTATAGAATTATGATTAGATTGTTTATATAGTTTGTATATATTTTATACATGAGCTATAGTAGTAGCTATAGTAGTTTCTACTTAATATTTTGGTAAGAAGTTTAAAATAATATGAGAGGTAGAATTGTGTAGGAAAGTATTAATAAATCTGGCCATATAAAATTGAAATTCTTTCAATAGAAAAATATTATAGTTATGTTAAAAAAGAAAAGTAAACATCAGAAAACATCTGAAATTTATAATAGATAAAAGAAAACTATAAATCAAATAAAGATCTCCCACAAACAGATAAAAGAGCTGAACAAATTAATTAAAAACAAAGAATATAAGCCATCAATTCATTGCAGAACCACACCCTAACAACACTGTATTTCCAATCTTTAAATCATTGTCAATCAAATTTTTTAAAAAAGATTTGTTATTATTTACTTTGTGATTCTCTCATTGTTAATATTAGGTTACTTTTTTTGCATAACATTAACAAACAAGAGTTTTGGTCATGCCTGGAATTTCGGAAGAAAGCCTGAGAAACTATTTGTCGGTGGTAACTTGCTGTTATACCATTTGGATAGTTAACTGCTTGCCTACTGGTCTTGCAAGTTCCTCCATGTCAGGGACCATTTCTTTTGGTCTTCAGCATCTGGTTTAGAGCAAGGGGTTAGTATAATTTAGCATGTATTTTTGAAAGAAAACACAAAAAGCTGATGCTATCAAGGCTTTATTATATAAAGTGTGCATTGTCTAAAATTAATTGGTAATGGAGTCACCATGGAAATAATTGCTGTTTTAATCTTTGCTTTGGCATATGAGGCATAGAGGTGTCCAGCAAGCTGTGGAAGTAGGAAACAGTTATCATGATGTTGCTTAAGGTTTATCTGATTAGATTATTTGGTAAATCATTACAAGTGACCTGTGAAAGGAGACTGGGGCTTCTCAGGTGACTCAGTGACAAAGAATCCGCCTGCTAAGCAGGAGACACAAGAGACTCGGGTTCAAACCCTGGGTCAGGAAGCCCACCCTGGATAAGGAAATGCAACCCAGTCTGGTATTCTTGCGTGGGAAATCCCATGGACAGAGGAGCCTGGCTATGGTTCACGAGGGTCTCAAAGAGTCTGACACGACTTAGTGACTAAACAGCAACAACAAAAAGGAAACTTGGGAATCGGGTGATGAAATAAGGCACAGTAAGAAAAGAATAGTGGAAAGAGACAGGGTGACCAGAAATTAGTTGAAAAGTAAGGGAAATTTTTAGCAAACTAAGCAAAAGGAAAGAACTAAAGACAAGGAAGAGTAACTAATGAGTTATATGGTTCTGGCATCTATTCTGCCCTATAGACTCATTCAGCACATTCATGTCTGTCTGACCCAGTTCCTGGGGTCACAGCTGTTCTTAGCAGCCATGTGGGTGGGAGCTGGGACAGTACCCAAATATGACAGCATTCGCTGACACGTTGTTAACTCTGTGTCAAAGGTGATTGTGTGCTGCGGTGCTACCATTATGTTACTGCAGCTTTCCTAGGAAATCTGTGATTAATTTTTAAGATAATTTTTTTTTTTAGATTTTAGTAAAGCATGACTCCTCACTCCTTTAAGTGTGGGTTGTACTTTTTTTCAAAAGAGTTTGAAAAAAGAGAAAAACCTACTTTATAGAAAGAAACTTCACAAACTCTATATTAGCTATATAATCAGGGTTAACATCAAAGGTGGTAAGTCATGTGGAGAGCATAAACCCTTGATATGACGTGGTGAAAATTGTATTTTGCTTCTTTGTTCTTCCTTCTAATCCCAGTCTAACTATGGAGAAAATATCAGACAAATCTCAATTGAGAGACCTTCTAAAAATGGTTCAACACTTCTCAGAACAATCAAGGTCCTCGAAAACAAGGAAACATAGTTTTACCATTAGGGATTGGCAGTCATGTTGCTGAAAAGGAGGGCTAATTGGGACATTATGTTAAAACTCAAATTTTGAAAAACATGAAGATTTTTTAACCAAAAATATCAAACAGAGTTATTTTTATAAGCATGGAATTGCTAATAGTTTCAAGTTATGTTAACATTTTTTATATAACATAATCTGATCTCAATTTTTATTTGTCAGTAAAACATGTCTTTAAATATCACGTGTCAGTTATACTTTTGCTTTTTCTAGCTGAATTATGTTTTCCAGTACTGTATAACTCTGGAAGACAACACAAATTTTACTTACACTGGCATTTAAAAAACAGATACTTTATAAATAAAGCACAAATAGAAGCCTAATTTTCTCAGACTAAGTTTTCTGTTAACAAATATTTTAAAGAAAGAAACTTCTTATACACATTTTTCCTCTCCCTGTACCTCTGGATTGACCAAAAACACTCCCTAATGAAAACCTGCAAAGTTTTCTTTTTCATCCTGCAATGTTATGTGGAGAAGCCATTAATCAGACCACTGTTGATTTAGTTGCACGCACTGGCTGTGGTGTAATTTATCACTACAGGTCTGTGCTGTGGTCCCCTTTCCTGTTGTTTCCTGGATGTTTCCTTGCCTGTGACAACATGGTGATTGATTTTTTTACTTTCTCCAGTGGAAAAGTGGTAGATGCATGCTTATGTTTTGGTATTTTATGGACTTAAGAGTGAACACTAAAATAAACACAAACTTGAAAAAACATTATTTTGTAAAAATGTTAAGAAATCAGGATAATAACGGATGATAACAATCTCCCAGTATATTTCATCATTAAAGACATCAACTAGAAAGCCAGATTGCCATTTCTATTCTTCTATTGCTATGTATTTGTTTAACATAGAAGGAACATACAAAACAGATTAATCACATTGGTTTTATTATCTGATAATACCAAACACATATACTTGTGGTTAATAAGTTTTACCTTACAGTTCTATATTTTAGAATGAATATTCTGGAGCTCATTTTAAGTTTGGTAAGAGCTCCTATTAGGACTAAAATGAAAATCAATGCTATTTGATCAAAACATGTAGTGAATAATGAATTAAAACAATGTCATAAAAGTAGTTAGAAAAACTCCTTAACATGATCTTGTAATAAAAAATAGCATTAAGGTTAAAAAATGTGTAATGGTAGCTTTGGACAATAGGAAGAACATGTAGGAAGCTAACATAATACAGAAATAATTTTATTCACCATGTTAAGTAGTCAGTGTGTTGACATGCCATGAAAACATAGACTTCCACGATCTCTAGGACTAGAAAGAAATCCCAAGGTCAACTACTGCATCAACCCATGCTGGGCTTGAGATATGGCCATCCATTATTTACTTGAACTCTTCCAGGGAAAGGGTTAGTGACTTGCTTATCACCAGTTCTTTTGTCTTGGACATCATGATGGATAGAAATTCATTATATTAAATTAAAATCAGTCTCCTTGAAATTGCTATCATTTTTTTCTGGTTCTACCTCAACTGACTAAATTTTCCAACCACAACACTGTGAGGATCATATGGACTAATGTGTAAATTGTTGAGTAAATTGTTTCTCTTTCTTCTGTTTTCTTTCTTTCTTGAAATACAACTTTGGTTATATCATTGTGCAATACAAACATTTCCAGTGGCTGCCCCATTGTCTGCAAAATGTAATCCAACTTATTTGATTTCTGCAGTTGACAGTGACAGATATCTATCCCAAACATTTGCATTGTTTTTTATTGCTATCTTCCTTAAGTCATTTATCTCTTTCTCCTTTATATGTTAGTTAGTTACACATATGTAAGTTCTCTCTTACACCACTGTGACAACCTTGAAAGGAGGATCTCTACTTGATATAATTTTGTATTCCTACAATCTCAGTCTTACATGATACATTGTAGCTACTCATTAATAAAAGAATAAATCATGGCCTCAAAAAATGGACATGATCCAAATGGCTTTGATCAAAACAGAACACCATAGAACTGTCTCTTCTCTTGTCCTTGACACTGGGCTATTATTAATGAAGCTTAAAGTTGTCTTTACTATTTTAGCAGCTAAATCATGCTGCAAGTTCATTCTGACCTTGCAGTCAACTCTAACTGCCAAATCCTTTCACATGAATTGCTGCTAATCCTGTATGTGTGAGGTTAATTTTTTTTTAAAGCAGAAATGTAGAACTTCATATTTCTACCTTTCAAATTTCTTCTTGTTTTTTTCTGGCCCATGTAAGCTTGTGGAGGATATTTTTGAGTCCTGATTCCAACATCTCTCCTATCAACTCTCTCTTGTGTCATCTATAACATTCTAGATGGCAGCAGGCCAGTCATCAAAGTTTGTTTGATACAGTCAATCAGATACGACTACGTATAAGTATTATCGCCAAGTTCAGGAAATTTTCACTCTTTCATCAATTATCAGAAGAGATTTTATTAAATGCCTTGCAGAAGTCACAATGCACTACATAGTAAGTTTTTTTTTTTTTTTAATATTCGTTAGTCCTTGAAGGTATTATGTAGGGCTTCCCAGGAGGCTCAGTGGTAAAGAATCTGCCTGCCAGGGCAGGAGACATTGTCTGATCTCTGAGTCAGAAAGATCCCTGGAGAAGGAAATGGCAACTCACTCCAGTATTCTTGTCTGGAGAATCTCATGGACAGAGGAGCCTGGTGGACTGCAATCCATAGGATCTCAAAGAGTAGGACACGACCAAGCTACTGAGCACACACAGACAAAGATATTGTGTGTATTAAATATCTATTGAATTTGAGGCACTCTACTAGGCATGGTGTAAAATTTACCTTTTTTGAATACTATTAATTCTAGACATTATTATCCTGATTTTAGAGTTGAGAAAACAATCTCAGAACAGTGAAATAACTTACCAATGATTTCACAGCTAGCAAGTGTCAAGACTAGGCTTCCAACCTAAGGCGCTGCTGATTTGCTGATACAATGCCAGGTCTGTACTTTGCTGTGTTCTTTGTCTAGTCCTCATTTCTCATCCGTCAGCAGCAAGTTCTGCCAGTCGCTCCTACAAAATCCCAAATTCAATCTCTCTTTTCATCTCCACATACTTTTCTGATCCCAGAGTACCATCAGCTCTTCCCTGGATCCTGCAATAATTTCCACATAGTTTCTCTGTTTGCATTATTGTTCACTTATAACCAATTCTGTACAGAACAACCAAAATAATCTTTTAATCCTAAATCAGATTATGTCATTCTGCCCCTTAAACACATTCCAAAGGCCTTTCATTGAATTAGAAAAAAATTTTATACATATTTTTATGGGTCTATGTGTCCCTAAAAAAAATTAGGCCTCTGATTATCTCTCAACCCATTGCTATACTGTTTTTCATTTCTCATATTGGGTCCATACTGAAACTTTTTGACATTCCTTACATATTAACAAGTTTACTTCTTCATCCTAGAAAGTTTTTCTAGCATATTCTTTTGCAACTGGTTCTATCTTATATCATGGACTCAGCCTAAATATCTCCTTTTCGGGAGACTTCTCTCATTTCCCTATTTTTCTCCTCCCAGTTGATCTTTGTTATTTTGATCTGTATTATTTTATTCAATTCTCATATACTTAGTTATAATTTTGTATTTATTGATATATGTTTATAAAAATAGTTATTCCCTCTTAAGTATAAACTCCATAATGGCAGAGAATTCTATTGTATTTTTCAATACTGTGTTTCCCCCAATCTAGCTGATAGACTCTTCTATCAGTGGGCTTCCCTGATAGCTCAGATGGTAAAGAATCCGCCTGCAATGCAGGAGACCCCGTTTCAATTCCTGGGTTGGGAAGATCCCCTGGAGAAGGGATAGGCTACCCACTCCAGTGTCCTTAGGCTTCCCTGGTGGCTCAGAGGGTAAAGAATCTGCCTGCAATGTGAGAGACCTGGGCTCAATCTCTGGGTTGGGAAGATCCCTGGAGGAGAGCATGGCAACCCACTCCAGTATTCTTGCCTGGAGAAGCCCCATGGACAGAGGAGCCTGGTGGGCCACAATCTATAGGGCCGCAGAGAGTCCAACACAACTGAAGCAACTAAGCAGCGGCAACAGTAGAGTCTTGGGAAATTACTAGTTAAATTAATGAAAACCATTTTCTGATTTCATAAGAAACTAAAATAAAAAGTCTTTCTCCTAGAAAAAAAAAAATCAAGCACTTTATTAGCCATATATGTAGCACTTTAGATTAGAAAGAAGGAGAAAGAAAAAAATGAGTGGGGCATAATTTAAAAAAAAAAAAAGGAAGAGCACATTTTATACCAATGACCCAGGGATACAAATGAAAATAAAACCACATTGAGAAGGAATGTACTTTCACACATCCTGACAGTATTTTTCAATTTCAGGATGTATTATTTCTGGCACACAAATTAGAAAAAATAAATGCAAGTGGAGTGAAGGGTGCAGTAAAAATGCAGGAGGGAGATGTTGCTTTATTTTTTTATAAATGAATATTTAGAATCTTTCTTCAATAAATTACACAAATTGATCTATAAAGCTAAGATTGTATAATAATTTAGCAGACATTAAATCAATGACAATAGCTCTCAAGTGTTTTTTCTGTTTAAAATAATTTAAAAAACTGTCACACTTAATAAAATCATGTTCTATAACTCCAAAAATTAAGAAAGTTATGACTATTGTATACTAAATGGCTTAAATATATGTAAATATGCCTAAATCTTGAGAAATCTGTATGCAGGTCAGGAAGCAACAGTTAGAAATGGACATGGAACAACAGACTGGTTCCAAATAGGAAAAGGAGTCCGTCAAGGCTGTATATTGTCACCCTGCTTATTTAACTTCTATGCAGAGTACATCATGAGAAACGCTGGACTGGAAGAAACACAAGCTGGAATCAAGATTGCCCAGAGAAATATCAATAACCTCAGATATGCAGATGACACCACCCTTATGGCAGAAAGTGAAGAGGAACTAAAAAGCCTCTTGATGAAACTGAAAGAGGAAAGTGAAAAAGTTGGCTTGAAGCTCAACATTCAGAAGACGAAGATCATGGCATCAGGTCCCATCACTTCATGGGAAATAGATGGGGAACAGTGGAAACAGTGTCAGACTTTGTTTTTTTGGGCTCCAAAATCACTGCAGATGGTGACCACAGCCATGAAATTAAAAGACGCTTACTCCTTGGAAGAAAAGTTATGTCCAACCTAGATAGCATTTTCAAAAGCAGAGATCTGCAAGGAGATCCAACCAGTCCATTCTGAAGGAGATCAACCCTGGGATTTCTTTGGAAGGAATGATGCTAAAGCTGAAACTCCAGTACTTTGGCCACCTCATGCGAAGAGTTGACTCATTGGAAAAGACTCATGCTGGGAGGGATTGGGGGCAGGAGGAGAAGGGGATGACCGAGGATGAGATGGCTGGATGGCATCACGGACTCGATGGACGTGAGTCTGAGTGAACTCCGGGAGATGGTGATGAACAGGGAGGCCTGGAGTGCTGCGATTCATGGGGTTGCAGAGAGTCGGACTCGACTGAGCGACTGAACTGTACTGAACTGAACTGATGCCTAAATCTTAGACAAAATTTTAAATTACTTATTAAACTTCTACATGTTACTTACTTATTTATATCTAAGAATGTATGCTGATAGAATAATTTTTTTCATTAGAAAAATTTTAGGGGAAAATTTGAACATTTTTTTCCCAAATATATATTTCATTGTTCAAATTCTGTCTAATATATTTGTCTCCAACATTTGCCTACTGTATGTCCTGGAATGCCCTTCCCTCTAAGCAAAACTACATAAATACCCCAAGATCTAACTCAATTTTCACCTTATCTATGAAGATTTCTCTGATCTCCGTCCTACCACATATACAATGTTATAAATATTTGTTCCCTCTCTAATACCTCCAATATAGCACTTATATTTCATTTCCATTTTCAAAGAACTTGTCACCTAGTGTGAGATGACAAATACGCAGCTTGTACTATCCATGCTGCATTCTCCAGGACCTCTAATAGTGTCTGAAACATAGTAGATTTTCAAAATTGATTCCTTCCTTCCTTTCTTCCTTTGTTCCTTCATATATTTATTCAACAAATAATTTCAAGTGCCTACTGTTTGCCAGGCACTATTTTTAGTGGTGAAAACATAGCTGTGATTATGACATACCCTCTGACACTCCAGAGAAGGAGAGAATAGAAATGTTAAAAATAAATAATATGCCAGCTAGTGATAAGTGCTGCACATAAAAAAATAAATAGTCTAAAAGAGGGGGGGGAAATGGATGACTAGAAAGAAGCCTTGCATTTTAAGGTCAGGGGAAGGCTCTCTGGGGATATCATTTGAGCTTAAACATCAGCAACAAGAAGAAACCAATTATGTTAATCTCCTGGGGAAGAATCTTTCAGCCAGAGGACCAATGAGTGAAAAATGCTGACGGAAGAATAAACTTGTCTTGTTTTAGGGCCACAGCAACAGGTCGAATGATTCTGTTGATATCAATCAATGTAGATTTCTGAGCAAGGTTTATTTCTAAAAATACAGTCTTTTTACAGTACTAAAGTGGTATTTCATCAGGAGGACATGACAATTCTAAATGTCTTGGCACTTAATAGGAGATCTTCAAAATATGTGAAGTTAAAAAAAAAAAAAAACTTGAAAGGAGAAACAGATAAATCTACAATTATAGTGAGAAATTCCACTGCTTGTTTCTCAATAATAGATGAGCAAGGAGACAGAAAATAAGCAAAGTTAGAAAAGACCTGAAAAATACTACTAATTTAATGGCAATTATTGAATAATCTACCCAACAACAGCAGGACACACATTTTTTTCATGTGTAAGTGGAGCATTTACCAAAGTGAACCGTATTATGAGCCATAGCATGTCTTAATAGACTTTAAAGGTTTATGTCATATAAACGATAACCTCTGACCACCATTAAATTAAATTAGAAATAAATAACAAATATCTAGAAAGTCAATAACAAACTGGAAAACAGGAGAAAATTTAACCTAAATTATGCAGAAAGGAGGAAATAAAAATAACAGCAAATGTCAGTAAGTAAAATTTAAAACACAGTAAACCAATAGAAAAAAATCAATGAGACGAAAATGTGGTTCTTTGAGATGATCAATAAATCTGATGAATCTTAAGCCAAACTAGTCAGGAAAAAAGAGAGATTGATATTAGGATGAGAGAATGAATAACATTTTAGTTCTTACAGACATTAATAGGCTAATAGGTTAATAGGTTATGACAAAGTCTATGATCATAGATTTGACAAATTACATGACATGGGACTTTTCTTAAATGGTAAAAGCTTCCAAAGCTCACTCTCATCTCATCTCACATCTCACTCTCATCTCATCTCACAAGAAGAGATGTGCTCTTCTTTGACTTTGATCTTATTTTGTCCTTCCTCAGAAAGGCGTCCATCACAGGGTGTGGTGGTGAGGGAGGAATTTGTTTCTCTTTTTCCTGAAAGACAGCTATTTTGTATGTGGATACTACTCACCACCAAAAAAATACCAAAAAAAATTCATGGAGAAAAATTTCTGCTTAAGTTTTTTTGTGTCAGGTACCTAACCTTTGGAATAACAGTGGCCACTCCTGGGTCACAATATTCACCCTTTAGGTGAGCATACTGCTTACTGTGATTGGCAGATTCTCAGAGCCACAGAATGGTAGAGGGTATTTACCCCAGTAAAGGAATGGGTGACATCAATGGAAAGGAGGGTGTATTCCACGGGCAAAATCAGCATATGTTCCAAGGAGATCTATAGTTAAAGAATTTCTGCAGGGAAGTTTAAGTGACTCTACAAAAATAAAATTTGAGCAGTATCAATGTGAAATTAAGTTGTTGCCTGGGAGTCAGACAAGGTCATATTTTATTTCTCTAATGAATAAAATTGAAAAAGGAAGCTTACTTTCCTTGGGTTAGATAGGGGTACATTATTAATAAAGTAAAAGTGTTTTCTTTATTGTCATAATATTAATACATAATTAATGTAATGGCAACCCACTGCAGTATTGCCTGGAAAACACCACGGACAGAGGAACCTGGCAGGCTACAGTCCATGGGGTTGCTAAGAGTTGGACACGACTGAGTGATTTCACTTTATTTTATTTTAACACATAATTGGGTACAAAACAAACAAACAAAAAATTAAAAAAACTTACATGTCCCCTAAAGTGATTATAAAAACATCTTTATAATGTACAAAGGATAATAATGATTATCATACTATTGTCTCTTGACATTTCTGTCATCCAGTAATGCCGGATTGGTTGTTGCATTTCTTAGTGATTTTAAGTTCCTGATTCACTGCTATTTCCCCAATACAGTGGGCTTCCCTGGTGGCTCAGAGGTTAAAGCATCTACCTGAGGGGAACCTGGGTTCGATCCCTGCTCAGGAAGATCCCCTAGAGAAGGAAATGGCAACCCACTCCAGTATTCTTGCCTGGAGAATCCCATGGTAGGCTGCAGTCCATGGGATCCCGGAGTCGGACATGACTGAGCGACTTCACTTTCCCCAATACTACTATTACTGTTTTAATTATTGGCCACTTCAATAAACATGCACTAATCCCTCTAATACCTCACCTCTTAGCTATATGAACCAGAATTTAATGGGTACCAACTACAATATCCACTAAACATGTTTCCTCAATGTCATTTAAAAAAATTCTCCTGCATTCAGTTAAGGAGTAAGCTTTTCTTCTACAGCCCATTCTGAAAACATCATTGCAGTATCCATCCATAAGACAGCTCTCTGAGTATCTGAGGTCTCAGAAGTTATGCTTCTTAAAAGATGTTGAGGGATTGTTAATATAGTTAATGGTCCATAACTCCTAACATAAGAAAACCACATACATTTATGTAGCATGCATAGGTTAGAAAGATTTTGCTTTATCTCTTCTCACAAATGAAAGTCCAGAAAGTAAGTGACACTATCTAGATCAGCTATCCTTAATCTCAGCACTATTGATATTTGGGTCCAGATAATTTTTGTTGTAGGGGGCTTTCCTGTGCCCTGTAGGATGTTTAGCAGATTCTCTGGCCTCTACCCACACCATCTGTGAAAAGCAAAACTGTGTTGGTCATTGCCAGTATTGCTAAATTGCCCCAGTTGAGAAGCACTGGTCTAGAAGCTGATAGAAAGTGAAAGTGAAAGTGAAGTCTCTCAGTCGTGTCCGACTCTTAGTGACCCCATGGACTGTAGCCTAGCAGCTCCTCTGTCCATGGGGTTTTCCTGGCAAGATTACTGGAGTGGGCTGCCATTTCTTTCTCCAGGGGATCTTCCCAACCCAGGGATCGAACCCGGGTCTCCTACATTGTGGACATGCGCTTTACTAACTGAGCCACCAGGGAAGAAGCTGATAGAGCAGTGACCAAAATGATCTTTTACCTATTATTAGTAGGAACTTAAATGTATCTTATAAAAATTATTTCCTGAACATGACATACATTTGATACACTTAAACATACAGATATAGAGTCTAGGTATTTCTTAGAAACACCCCAGTGATGGTAGGTCTCTCTGAAAGTGCTGATATATTGCTATGGCCCAAAGGTTCAATAACTTTATTGAAGTCCTGGATCCAAATATCTATGTGTGTTGACTAAATAAACAATAGAATGGCATCTTTAAACAAATTATTTAAAGCCTTATACCTTCAGTCCAATGACAATTTAGAGTCTCCCCAAGAATTAAAAAATGTGTTTCCTGTCTTTAGTGAAGTGGAAAATGAAAGAATCACTGGAGAAAATGCAATGACCGGACCAGTCAGCCTAGCCCAAATAAACACTTTTATTTCCTCTCCTTTTCTAAAACAAACAGAACTCAACCAAAAGTTTATCTTTTCTTCATTTGGAATTCTATTGTGGTGCTCACATCTCAACAGAAAATGTGAAATGTTAGTGAACAAGCATGCCTTGGTAGGGGAACATAAGGCATTTATTACAAACAAATTCCAAATAATTAGTGGAGGAGATCATGAAATGTTCAGAGGGGGAAAAAGGCTGAATTTCAAACAGAAGGGGGTCTGAGCCATTAATGGGTAATCTGCACGACTTTTGTTAATCCCCTGGGGCTCCTGTTACAGGTGGTTCATATTTCTAAGCAGTGAAGTATGTGAGATGAATGGAAAATTTCTCCTTAACATTTTCCACTACCCAGCCTTAGCATGAAAAACCATATAGCAGATCAGGCAGCTGGTATATTATACTTCTAGTTCAGAGATACATCACCATCCAGTATTCCCGCCCCTTAGTACTAACCAGAGATTTTCCTTTCTACATTTCCCTGGTGTAGAATTTCTTTTAGAGAAAGTATGCAGTTAATCTTTAATATAGACTAGAACTGTTATTTACGTTTGAAAAGACTGGAGTACTTGAGTCAATGTTCATATTTGTTAGATCTGAGAAGGAGATTCCATGTTTTAAGAAAAGAGTTTACATGTATTTTACATATGAAATGTCTCAAACCTCTGCCAAAAGTTGCAGTAGAGATAAATTAGAAAAATATGGATTGCTTTTCCTATAAATATATCTGAGTTTTTAAAGTCCTGAAGAAGTATGCAGTGAAATGTTTTTAATTTTATTAAAAAATTACAAAAATTAATTTAGATGAGGTAGATTGATGAATATGCAAATACATACAGAATCAAAACTGAAATCAAAACACAAGAGGTGTTTTGCCTGTCCTTGAACTAGGAAAAGAAAAATATTACACTGGCACTTTCACCTCTCATTTAAATTATTCTCATATTTATTCCTGTGAGCCCCTACCACATTCTCTGATTCTAGTGAAGCTAGAATTTTATTTTTAAAAAGTTTATTAAATGTATTAAAATTTTTTTTTATTTTATTAAAATTCCATGTTCTTTCCCTGCCTGTGCTGTCTCATTTTCCCTTCCAGAAAGCATTTCAGTCTCCCTTCAGCACGACTTGCCCTATACAACCTTCCTGATATGAATTAATCAAAAGCTGTTTGTTGTCAGTTTCTTAGTATACGTGGATCTACAGCTTTGCTCCATTATCCGGAGATTTAAATGAGGTACAGCCTGGGCCCTAAGCCTGGAATCTTTAGAGGAGACCTCAAGGAGCTGAGATGCAAACAGGACTTTAAAGATATGGGGGATATTTTAATGGGAAAGTAAGACTATAAATAGCACAATGTATCTGTTTCTTATGTTGTTTCTCCCCTCCACCCCCTTTTCTTTTGGTAATATCAATTTCAAACTTTTTAAGCTTCTTATTAAAAACGTAGAAACCATAGTCAAATTCTGCCTGAGTTCTATTAGTATATAATCATGGCAACAATTTGCTTGTGAACTATTATCTCCATCTGAAAACTCTTTACTTCTAGTGATTCATTTTCTCCATTGCCACTAAAATTCTTTTGCTGATAGGCACATTGTACTACATCACTCCTCTGCCTTAAGGATTTCATTGGCTCTCCTTTCCCTACAGAATAGAGTTCAAACTCCTTGTTCATTATTTGATCCCCACTCACCCTAACAGTCTCATTTCTCTGCACTCAAGGAAAGAGAATATTTGTAGGTCCTAAAATACACTCTGATATTTCACATATCTCTACAATAAAGCTAATGCAGTATTTTGTGTAAATTAATTCATTCAATGCTAAAGCAAATACTATTTGCATATAAAGTAAATACTATTATATGCATTCTGTAGAAGTAAGAGAGCTGAAGCACAGAATAATTGACTAACTCAAAGAACGTCACTCAGATACTATGTATCAAGGTAGAATCAGGATTCAAATCAAGGTATTCTAGTCCTGAAGTTAGTGCTTTTCCTCTTCCTCCACCTAGGTCTTCCTGACATAGTTAAATTCATTCTTTAAGATCTAGATTCAGTTCCTTTGTTTCCTTAAATTTGATTTGACACCTCTCATAGGCAATGGCACCTCCCAGTACTCTTGCCTGGAAAATCCCATGGAGGGAGGAGCCTGGTAGGCTGCAGTCCATGGGGTCGCTAAGAGTCGGGCACAACTGAGCGACCTCACTTTCACTTTTCACTTTCATGCATTGGAAAAAGAAATGGCAACCCACTCCAGTATTCTTGCCTGGAAAATCCTGGGGACAGAGGAGCCTGGTGGGCTTCCGTCTATGGGGTCACACAGCGTCAGACACGACTGAAGCGACTTAGCAGCAGCAGCAGGAGCAGCAGTATAAATAATTGATTATTTACATGCTTCTTCTTAATTCAGATCAAATTCCAAGTCTTACCTAGTTTGTTTTTTAAACTCAGCATGTAGCACTGTATTTTTACTTGATGAGTAAGTGACTAAATGAATAGCTAAATGAGCATTCTTAATTTAGTTAATGTAGGCACATAGCCCTTTGCTGAATTCAAGGTCATTATAAACCTTCTAGAACATCTGGGTGGAGAATGATGGGTAATTTTAATTCTTTTTTGTGCCTATCTGCATCCAATTTCATTTAAAAAAAGTACCATAGATTCTTATTTTTTTTAGATTTTTGGGAGTCTGAAATAATAATAGTAAGCCTTTGGACATATAAAACATTATCTTAAATTAAGAAAGATGTTAAAGTTTTTTATTTAAAAAGTATAACTTAATTAAGATGTAAAAAATATTAAAGTATAAATTAAATATACCAAAGTATTTTATTTAACAACGAATACATGAAATATTATGTATGGAAGAATTTTACCTTTATCTTCTACATTAAACCATCCAGTCAAGAGTGAACTAAAAATGCAGCTGAATTTCCCAGGTAATGACAACTTTGGTGGACTTGACTGAGAAAGGTACTAATTTTGAATTATGACACTAACAACTCCAACAATGGTTCCCTGTTTCATCTTGCCCACTGTGGGTGATTGTAGGATAAATAATGTCTGGGTTAAAATGTATACAGCTTCATAGATCAAAGGCAACCCTTTGAACTGCCTCCAGAAACACCCTGGTAGCCAGTACAAGCTGTAGTGCATGGACGTTAATATGATCCATCTGGCTGGGATCTTTAAGGAAGCAAACTGCCGCTGCATTTTGTAGTAGTAGAAATGATCTAGTAGCTTGCATGATAATGTCCACTGGATCACACTGTTGTAATATGCTCGAAAACACAAATTATGACTGAGGCTATTCTGAATAAAAGGGAAGTCATAGTGCCTATGTAAATCAGTGAAAAAAAAAAAAGATATCCTGTTTTGTTTTTTTTTTAGTTACATTAACTTGCAGATATTACACGATTTAATATTAAATCATTGTGATACATGTTAAATATGTGTTTAGTCATCAAAAAATGGTTCAAGTCTAAGAAAAAAGCTGCATTTCTTTCTTGAGCTAAATTTTTGACATTTGGTATTATAGGCAAACAATTTTTTCCAAAGGTAGTTGATATTCATCACAGAAATTTAGCTGTGCAGTTTAAATATTATGACATTTGTAAGTTAATAAAAAATGAATTATTACTCTTATAGTGTATATATCCCCAGAACACTACATGGGTGTTCATAAATCAGTTAAAAGTAAAATGAAACCCATTTTAGGATTCTAGTTCCTACTTCTCCAAAAAAGAATTTATTTGGGATTGCATAATATTTTGTTTTTATCATACAATTGTAAGTTTTTCTAAGGGATATTTTAAAATGGGAACTATAAGTAAGCACTTTAAAATATATATTGTAATTTTTTGTAGAATGTCCTCAAGTGAAATTTCCCCGACTTCTTTCCCTATCTCTTTACCAAGCTGCTGAAGAGAATTAGGGAAATTGTCTGGTGAAGAAGAAGAATTTAATAATACTGTTTTTAAATATGTGGATATACAGATCAATGCTCAAAAACAAGAAAAAAGCAGTGAACTTTACTAATTTCAAAAAAGAAAAGAAAAATTGTCTTTTAAAAATTGTATATATATATTTTTAAGGTGCTGTGCTGTGCTTAGTTGGTTAGTCCTGTCTGACTTTTAGAGACCCAATGGACTGTAGCCCACCAGGCTCCTCTGTCCATGGCATTCTCCCGGCAAGAATACTGGAGTGGGTTGCCATGTCCTCCTCCAGGGGATTTTCCCAACCTAGGGATCCAACCCAGGTCTCCCCCATTGCAGGCAGATTCTACCATCTGAGCCACCAGGGAAGCCCAAGAATACTGGAGTGGGTAGCCTATGCCTTCTCTTGGGGATCTGCCTGACCCAGGAATCGAACTGAGTTCTGCATCGCAGGTGAATTCTTTATCAGGGAAATCCTCTTTTCTAAATCACCATACTTTAAAAGAACTATTGAAGAATAAAGACATTAGCACAGGGTGATTCTCAATTAGTTGAGGGGAGAGGGTGAAGTCCATCAGAATTGTCAACCTCCATCAGAATTTTCTAACTCTCCAGGCCTTCATTGTGCTCACCACCCATCCTGCATCACTGAATGATGAGAACAACTGAGATCTCCTGGGAAATGAGACTAAAAAAGAGCTTTCATCCCTGAGGGCAGAAAACAAAGGAGGGTTTCTTTTATTGGGTAAGCCCTGGGGACCAAACCACCTTTTCTGGCGTTCATCCTAATGCTTCTTTAGACTGAATTTTTCTCCTTACACCAACTCAAAATCAAATTCCAGTTCTAGGGTTGGATGGAAAAAAAAAAAAAAAAAAAAACCTCTAAGCCCCTAGCACTGTATGCAGTAAAGATCCTAGAGGGGTTAGTGTTTCTTGTTCAGCTAGAATCATGTTTACTGGACAGGAGCCTTTTCCTCCTACTGTTGCTTCTGTCTAGAATGTTATTCTTTTTCTCTCCATCCTAGTAAATGTCTATTTATTCTTTAAAGCTTTACCTCCATATACCTCCTTCTGAAACCTTCCCTTACTTTCCAGTGCTTAATTTATCACTCTCTCTATTAGGTTTGTTTAGCTCAAGAATGGTCAAATGACTTTGTCCTAGTAAACCTCAGGAACAGTTAATGGAATCTTGCTCAGTAGCTACTCCATAGACTAACTCCAACAACTTTAACCAAAGTACCAGATAACCTTTTTAATTCCACTTGAGATTCTCTTGGTCTCAGTCACTGGGGCCCTTGGCCACTGCTTCCATCCCAGGTAGTATTGTGGTGACTCACTCTGTGTGGACTCCAATCAACTTCAGGTTTACATGCGGCTGTCAGTATGACAGAGTGCTGCAGGCAGAGTCAGTGCAACTTGGAGTTAGGGGGAGTTATCGGCTTATGGGGTTATTGACCTTTGGCCAATGAGAGAGAGGCGAGATTGAAAAAATTCACTTTTATCTTTCCCCTGAAGGGACTACCCCATGATATGGTTGTGCATATGGTCTCTCTGCAGGCAATTCTACAAGATCGATTAGTGCTATTTGACAGCAGCAGGGCCAGCTAGGTCGTGTATGCTTTGATCTCTCCTTCTCTGCCTCACTCCTTTCTCCTACATTCATTCCCGCTTCCCTGGGAAGCCTCCCCAGTGAGGTGTTAGCACATAATATTATGCATCAGACTATTTTTTCCTACTAAATTGAGGCTAAGATAATGGATGATGTTGATTAAACACTTACTGGAAACTAGGCAGTGTGCTGAGTGCTTTACTGGATACAACATGAATAAGGCACCGTGTCTCCTCTTAAAGAAAAACTAATCAGGTGGTGAAATAGCACAGCCTGGCATAAATACACACAAAATCATGATGTAAGACTGTTGTGATTGCCTGTAGAGTTCCAAGGAAAAAGAAAATGATCACCAACTGGCTACTCAGTATCATCTGGGTCTTAATGTAGACTTTCTAAATCTTTATTGCTTTTCCTTGTCTCCTGAGACCTGTGCATTTTAATCCAGATACCTGAAGGTAGAAGGGCCTTTTTCTTTCCCTAACAGCAAAAAAGAAGTTTCCAAGGAGACAGGGAGCAAGAAAGCCTGTCTCTAAGCTTTAAAATTTTGGTATTTTCCCGAGCAAGGATGCTCAATGTGAATGACAGTCTGCTCAGGTTTGGAATTTACCTCAATCCCTGGGTTGGGAAGATCCCCTGGAGGAGGGAAAGGCTACCCACTCCAGTATTCTGGCCTGGAGAACCCCATGGACTGTATAGACCATGAAGTTGCAAAGAGTCAGACAGACTGAGTGACTTTCACTTTCATTAAACACCTGGTCTGTAATGATATCACCATCCTAGCGTCACCTTGGCAAACACTGGTTGGCCACTAAGGCTTCCCCGTAGAACCAGGGCAGCCTTGGGATTGCACCCAGAACAACACTGTCTACCTGTCATTTCAGACCCACATCGGTCACTATCTCAATTTTTCACTTGCACTGGGATAGGTGAAAAGTGCCATATTGTCACCTGGCAAAAAGCAAAACAGCCAATAAAGAAATAAAGATATATTACTTATTCTTCATAGATAAGGAGTTGTGTAAATACAGAGGGAAACTGAAAGAAGGTAAGATTTGCTCCTACCCTCAAATGGCTTTTCCTTTACTTTCCAGATACATCTCAGCACTTCTATATAGTAATTCATTTGTGTGCTGTTACTTTATTATTTAGCTGTAGACTGCTTTTCTACCATAAGAGCCTAGGCTATTCTTTTCAAGTGGTGTATTTTGCAATGTGCTTTCCCCTGGCCCTCTTTGGTACTGAATAAAGCAGAGGGGCTTCTAGCTCAGTCATGCAATGATAATGCAGGCAGATTTCCCCCAGAAAAGCCCTTCATTAGATTACTGCCATCTTCCCGAAACATTAAAATCTTTAGGCAAGCTGAAGATTGGGAGGGAGAGTAGTAGGGAGTGGGTATACTATAATTTTATTTAGTCTATCCTGAATTTCACATGAATGAGAGTTAAAGGGAATGGTGAAATCAGAAAATATAAATCTAAGGCTTCTATTTATTAAATATGAAAGAAATGAAGTTTCCTGTTTAGAAACAAATGGTTTTGGCTGATAGTTAATTTATATATCCAAACTAAAATATGAAAAACCACTTCTGTTTCATCACCCTGGCTTGACGTAGGATCCCTTTACTCCTCTGCTCCCTAACTAATTGCCAGCACACTCCATTGGCTGTTGCATCCTTGGGACATTAGAGGAGCAAGGATGCAGGTGAAAAACAGAGCTCACCTCCCTGGACCATCATATGGTTAATGAGATGTTACCATGACAGTCCATAACACATCCATTAATAGACTGGGCTTGTTCTTAAATATTTAAACATTTTTACTTAGAGCACAGAAAGTTTTATGACTGGAAATGATTAACGATATCTAGGCCCCTGCATCTGCACCTAGAGGAATGGAACAGGCTTTTTTGACTGACACTGATAAAACATCCCAGTGTCTCCTCAGTGGGAGCTGCAAACACTATGTCCCAGGTCTGCGGCAGAGATCAGAAAGGTTAACCCTACCTAGTCCTGTCTGAAGGAGGAATTGACCTTATTGGTGATGGGTTATTGAGTGAAGGGGATCCTTCATTTCAATAATGTGATTGTAGTCCTGGGCCCTAAGGAAGTTGTCTTCAACTGGCAGCTATTCAGACTTGGTCTAGAAAAGGGAGGAGGAGGACAATGATGATGGTGATTCAGAGGAGGAGGTAAGGGAAGAGGACCCAGGAAATCAGTCCTGTGCCGTGGGTTCAACACTGTGCTTCTCAGGGTGGTTTCTCCTCCACTACTCCTGGTGACTGTCAACATAAGCATCTTAGAGTTATGCTTCCATTAGAAGATGGGAAGGTATAGTGCAAAGACTTAACCTTGGAACTTGGAGTGCTTCCAAGTCCCTTACCATCATCTCCTAACTAGTCGATTAAATCAAGTCTTTTTATGTCCTCAAACCTCAGTGTTTTGACCAACAAAATGGAAAAACTTTATAGAACTGTTGAGATGATCAAATGATATATTACTTATAAAAATTATTCACAATTCAGAAAGCATTGACTACATGTAACTATAATACCAACATTTTAGGAAGGATTCACATTGATGAATTTAATACATTTGATTAAAGTACTTTGTGGTTATCTCTTGACTCTGCAGAAAAATGCAAACACATTGCCTTTCTGTGATTTGTGACCTAAGCGTCTTGGGGGCATTGTACAAGATAAAGAATAATCCTCCATCCTGTGAGATTGGGCCCCTAGGGTAGAAATACATTGGCACTTCTAAATTGCAGCTGATAGGTAGGTACTGGGCAGAGAAACAGATCTCATTTTAGATTTATAGTCCTGTTATAACAATATTATGACTGAAATACCAAAAATTTTGAACATGAAATGTTTATGCTTTTAAAATTCTTAATGATCTTTCCTGTATAAAATGGAAAGGATATCAGCTCAAAGAAAAATAACAAAATGTCCAAATAAAATATGTGAAACATCTTGTGCAGGTGCAGGGTTCATGATGCTTCCTGTCACTCATCCAAATATTTCTCACCGAGAGATCCTCAGTGAATAATACATGACAGTAAAGAATGGTAGATGACAGTCACAGTTTCCTCACTTCACCCTGGATTGGGAGGAGCTTGAGTTCCATTTTTGAAAATGTGCAGATTAACAATATAGTATAGGAGATGTTGAAAAGGTAAAACTGACTCCTTTCCTCCAAGCCTTCTGCAGCCTCAAGCAGTTCCAAAGTCTTCTATTTTTGTATTAGAATGGTTTTAATGTTATCAATAATCTCGTTTTATATTGATGATGCTTTCCTGAAGATGTCTTAAGAATATCAAGTAACTCCTTTCCTCGAGAGTTTTTTCCCTAGTCTTAGCAAAGTTAGTCTGACCTATTATAGCCACAACAGTCACCCCCTCTTTGGTGAAGGCTGGAGGACCACCACAAACTTGGGAGGTCTGTTCTGTGGGTTGGACTGGGTCATGAGGGCAAGCTGGTCTCATTTGTCTTTGTATCTTCCCTCTGTCTTTTTGGAACACATCTTCCACACTTACAGATCCCGTGGCCACAATACTCTGGCTGTGCATTCCCTCTTGCCCCTTCTGCCTTCACTCTTGCCCCTCCCTACTACATCCCCCCCACCTGGGCTCTGCACTAGCTTTGAGTGTTATTTATACTGCCTCCAACCCTTGTGGGCTCTCCCACTCAGTAAACTGAAAAGACAATAATCTCTTTTGGTAATTATTGAAAAAATTATTGTGCAATTTTTACTGTTGGGCTAGAGAAACGTTCTGAGACTCCTTAATGTGTAGTGAATCTTGCTTGGAAGGACAGCATGTTTGAGAGTTAAGGGAGGTATTAATTTGAGTCTTTGAAATGACATTGCTTGGGTGAACATGAAAGGCAGGAAGGGATGACAGAGCAGAGAACTGGTGGTGAGGGGTGTATGCCAGTTGTTGGAATGTGCATGTTCTGGCCTGTGCCACTCAAGCCAGTATTAAAGAAAACTCTTTGGCATGGGAAAGTCTATAAATGAGGAAGGGAAAAAAAAAACAGGTTTCATTTGGAATTTAATTTTCTATTTGTAGTCCTAGCTATGCTTCTGTTAGGTCCCTACAGTTTCTGTCTTTTATTGTGCTCATATGTGCATGAAATGTTTCTTTGGTATCTCTAATTTTTTTGAAGAGATTTCTAGTCTTTCCCATTCTATTGCTTTCCTCTATTTCTTTGCATGATTGCTGAGGAAGACTTTCTTATCTCTCCTTGCTATATTTGGAACTCTACATTCAGATGGTTATATCTTTCCTTTTCTCCTTTGCCTTTAGCTTCTCTTCCTTTTCAGCTATTTTAAAGGCCTCCTCAGACAACCATTTTGCCTTTTTGCATTTCTTTTCCTTGGGGATGGTTTTGATCGCTGCCTCCCGTACAATATTGTGAACCACCATCCATAGTTCTTCAGGCACTCTGTCAATCTAATCCCTTGAATCTATTTGTCATTTACATTGTATAATCATAAGGGATTTGATTTAGGTCATAGCATAATGGTCTAGTGGTTTTCCCTACTTCCTTCAATTTAAGTCTGAATTTTACAATGAGGTGTTCATGATCTTAGCCACAGTCAGCTTCCAGTCTTGTTTTTGCTGACTGTATAGAGCTTCTGCAACCCAGCATTTTATATGATGTACTCTACATATAAGTTAAATAAGTTATCTTAATGACTCAGATAACCCTGATGGTGTGATCACTCACCTAGAGCCAGACATCTTGGAATGAGAAGTCAAGTGGGCTTTAGGAAGCCTCACTATGAACAAAGCTAGTGGAGGTGATGGAATTCTGGCTGAGCTATTTCAAATCCTAAAAGATGATGCGGTGAAAGTGCTGTACTCAATATGCAAGCAAATTTGCAAAAATCAGCAGGAGCCACAGGACTGGAAGAGATCAGTTTTCATTCCAATCCAAAATAAACGCAATGCCAAAGAATGCTCAAACTACTGCACAGTCACACACATTTCATACACTAGCAAAGTAATGCTCAAAATCCTCCAAGCCAGGTTTCAACAATACATGAACTAAGAATTTCCAGATGTTTAAGGCAGATTTAGAAAAGTCAGAGGAACCAGAGATCAAAATGCCAATGTCTGTTGGATCATAGCAAAAGCAAGAGAATTCCAGAAAACCATCTACTTCTGCATCATTGATTGCTAAAGCCTGTGACTGTGTGGATTACAACAAACTGTGGAAAAGCCTTAAAGAGATGGAAATACCAGACTACCTTACCTGCCCCATGAGAAATCTGTATGCAGGCCAAGAAGCTACAGTTAGAACTGCACATGGAACAATGGACTATTTCCAGATTGGGAAAGGAGGACGCAAAGGCTGTATATTGTCACCCTGCTGATTTAACTTATATGCAGAGTACATCAGGCAAAATGCCAGGTTGGATTAAGCACGAGCTGGGATCAAGATTTCTGAGAGAAATATCAATAACCTCAGATATGCAGATGACACCATCCTTATGGCAGAAAGTGAAGAAGAACTAAAGAGCCTCTTGATGAAAGTGAAAGCAGAAAGTGAAAAAGCTGGCTTAAAACTCAACATTCAGAAAATGAAGATCACGGCATCCTGTCCCATCACTTCATGGCAATAGATAGAAAAACAAGGGAAACCGTGACAGACTTTTCATTTCTTGGGCTCCAGGATCACTGCAGATGGTAACTGCAGCCATGAAATTATAAGACGCTTGCTCCTTGGAAGAAAAGCTATGACCAACCTAGACAGCATATTAAAAAGCAGAGACATTACTTTGCCAATAAAGGTCCTTTTAACCAAAGCTATGGCTTTTCCAGTAGTCTTGTATGAATTTGAGAGTAGGACCATAAAGAAAGTTGAGTGCTGAAGAATTGATGCTTTTGAACTGTAGTGATGGAGAAGACTTTTGAGAGTCCCCTTGATTGCAAGGAGATCAAACCAGTCAATCCTAAAGGAAATCAGTCTTGAATATTCATTCTGATGCTGAAGATGAAACTCCAATACTTTGGCCATCTGATGTGAAGAACTGAGTCATTGGAAAAGACCCTGATGCTGGGAAAGATTGAAGGCAGGTGGAAAAGGTAACAACAAGGAATGAGATAGTTGGATGGCATCACTGACTTGATGAATATGAGTTTGAGTGAGCTCCAGGAGTTGGTGATGGACAAGGAAACCTGGCATGCTGCAGCCGTGGGTTGGCAAAGAATTGGACAGGACTGAGCAAGTGAATTGAACTGAACTGCATTGAACTGAAGTCCTAGCCCATACATGATGTGAGAAATAGTGCCTGATGCAAAGATCCCTGGCTCAGAGGCCAAGTGCTCTCAGAAACCAACCCTCCAGAGAACTGGCTACATTAGCAGTTCTCAAAGGTGCTCCCAAGCCAGCAGCACTGGCATCACAAGGGGAATTGAGAGAAATGTGGGTTCTTGGGTCAAAACCCTGGAAATGGGGCCTAGCAACCTGTGTACTGACCAGACTTCCTGGTTAGTCTGGTACATGCCAAAGTTTAAGAAGCAATGGTGGAGAGGTATAGCCTTGCACTTTGTGTAAGAAGATATGATGAAAATCGCAGTTACACCACAGTTCATACTCATAATAGTTCTAGAAAGATTCTAAGGTGGCTACCCTCACTTTCAATTACTTGTGTGACCTGAGGCAACTTAGGTCACTACCCAAATCTCCTTATTTAGCAATGAAATAAAACTCATGACATAAATTCAGAATTACAAGGGAATGGGGAGTAGTATATCTGAAAAGTAAAGGAAATGTGAGGTAATATATATGAAAAGACTGCATGCTCAGTCACTCAGTCATGTCCAACTCTTGGCAACCCCATGGACTGCAGCCAGACTCCTCTCTCCAAGGAATTCTCCAGGCAAGACTACTGGAGTGGGTTGCCATTTCTTTCTCCAGGAGCTCTTTCTGATCCAGGGATTGAACCCCCATCTCCTGAATTGGTAGGCAGATTCTTTACCACTGACCCACCTGAAAAGTCCATGTGAAAAGACTATTTGAAACTATAAAGCAATATGAAGACATTGGATAAATAATGACTTTCCTTCCCTTTCTCTTTCTTTCTTTCTCCCTCCCTTGTCTTCTTCTCTGTGTCTCCTTTCCTCTCTCCATCCTCCAATTCATCTTTCCTTTCTCTCTTTCTTCCTTACCTCTGTGTTTTTACTATACATGTGTGTTACTGATAGTTCCTTGGTTTTAAGATTAATCTTAAATGCTTGAAGTATTGAATTAATTTGCACTCTGTTAATCACTGTATTTATGAAAAAAAATAAAAAAGCTTTCTCAGTCCTCAAAAATATTTTTATTCATTGTAGCCCTTAGCAAAGAAAAAATTTTGATGAGCTTGGGTATAAGTGAATCAGAACTATTTGGATTAAATTTCCCTATTATCTTTTAAACAAAACATGGTTTTTAAATTATGGAAAAAATTCCTTGGGAAAATGAATTTCAGATTTGGGAAAAATGTTGTATGTTACAATCCCAAACAATTCTGAGTTTATATCTCTGCTGATGTAAAATATTTAGTGCTTTATGGATACAAGTGTTATGAGTGGATATCCATAAACTGCTTTGTTTTGTTTATGAAGAAACAACACCTGTTTGGTACCTTAAAATCCACTGTTATGTCCAACCTAAAAGGAACAGACAAAACAATAATAAATGAATCCCCAAAATAATTTTTATCTGTTTAAATAAAAATATTTAAAAATATAAAATATAAAAATATTTTATTTTTATCTGTTAAAAATAAAAATAATTTTTATTTTTATCTGCTGCAATTTGACAATTAGTGCCTCACCTGACGTGTCTTTCTTTTCTTTCAGAAAGGCACTGTTATATAATGGAAAGAATATGTGCTTTGGAACTTAATAGGTCCGCATGTGAATGTGGTCACATTTGTGGGAAACTAGCTTGTGCGCATATTATTCTACCTTGATGGTCACCAGTCTTCTCATAAATAAAGGAACAGTAGGAACAATAATATGACTATAAAATTAAAGATTAAAAAAATCAACGATTGTGACAGCCGCATGTTAATTTATGATTTTCTTTTATATTTGATAAAATTCAATCATCCTCCTGATATAAATGGATAAACATGGGTTCAGAGGCAATACCAGTATATTTCAGAACGAGGAGTCACACATATAAAATACTGTTCTAATGTATCTATAAATACTTAGTATTGCTAAATATTTATAGATTAGCTTTGAGACTAGAAAATACCAAAAATGCTGATAGATGAGTGAAAATGCTGATGACAATGCTGATGACATTTTTGTTCCTCAAATGTCAAGAAATTTATCTCTCTGAATAAGCAAAATATTCAGTAGAATTCATTTGTCATTCATGTACATTTTATGAATAAAACAGAAATGGCCCAATGGTATACTATTTGCCCAGCTAGATAATTGCATATATAGGAAAGAAACCCAGCTTGTACATCTGGAAGTTCTCGTTCACAACTGTTGAAGAACATCCACATGTACAAGCAGGGTTTTGAGGAGGCAGAGGAACCAGAGATCAAATTATCAGCATTCATTGGATCATGGAAAAAGCAAGGGAATTCCAGAAAAACATCTGCTTCTGCTTCACTGACTATGCTAAAGCCTTTGACTGTGTGGATCACAACAAGCTGTGGAAAATTCTTGAAGAGAATACCAGCCCACCATACCTGTCTCCTGAGAAACCTGTTTGCATGTCAAAAAGCACCAGTTAGAACTAGATATGGAACAATGGACTGATTCAAAATTGGGAAAGGAGTACATCAAGGCTGTGTTATGTCAACCTTGCTTATTTAACTTATATGCAAAGTACATCATGTGAAATACTGGGCTGCTTGAATCACAAGCTGGAATTAAGATTGCCAGGAGAAATATCAATAACCTCAGATATGCTGATGATACCAATCTAATGGCAGGAAGTGAAGAGGAGAGGAACTAAAGACCCTCTTGATGGGGGTGAAAGAGGAGAATGAAAAAGCTATCTTAAAACTCAGCATTCAAAAAACTAAGATCATGGCATCTGGTCCCATCACTACATGGCAGACAGAAGAGGAAAAGTGGAAGCAGTGACAAATTTTATTTCCCCAGGGTCCAAAATCACTGCAGACAGTGACTGCAGCCATGAAATTAAAAGACACTTGCTCCTTGGAATGAAAGCTTTGACAAATCTAGACAACGTTTTAAAAGGCAGAGACATGACTTTGCCAACAAAGGTCATATAGTCAGTTCAGTTCAGTTCAGTTGCAGTCCAAGGGACTCTCAAGAGTCTTCTCCAACACCACACTTCAAAAGCATCAATTCTTCGGCGATCAGCCTTCTTCACAGTCCAACTCTCACATCCATACATGACCACAGGAAAAACCATAGCCTTGACTAGACGGACCTTAGTCGGCAAAGTAATGTCTCTGCTTTTGAAAATGCTATCTAGGTTGGACATAACTTTTCTTCCAAGGAGTAAGCGTCTTCTAATTTCATGGCTGCAGTCACCATCAGCAGTGATTTTGGAGCCCAAAAAAATAAAGTCTGGCACTGTTTCCACTGTTTCCCCATCTATTTCCCATGAAGTGATGGGACCAGATGCCATGATCTTCGTTTTCTGAATGTTGAGCTTTAAGCCAACTTTTTCACTCTCCTCTTTCACTTTCATCAAGCTATGGTTTTTCCAGTAGTCATGTATGGATGTTAGACCATAAAGAAGACTGACTGCCAAAGAATTGATGCTTTCAAATTGTGGTGCTGGAGAAGACTCGAGTCTCTTGGACTGCAAGGATATGAAAGCAGTCAATAGTAAAGGAAATCAAGCCTGAATATTCATTGGGAAGACTGATGCTGAAACTGGGACTCCAATTCTTTGGCCATGGGATGCAAAGAGGCAACTCATTGGAAAAGACACTGGTGCTGAGAATGATTGAAGGCAAAAGGAGAAGTGGCAAAGGAAGAGATAGCATCATTGACTCAGTGGACATGAATTGAGAAATCTCTGGAAAATAGCGGAGGACAAAGAAGCCTGGTGTGCTACAGTCCATGGGGTCACAAAGAGTCGGTCATGACTTAGCAACTGAACAACAGTAGGAAAGAAAGAATTCAATTTCAAAAATATATAAAGCAGTAAAATCAAGTATAAGTAATGTCATCAAATTATATTGATGTTGACCGCTCCACTGAACTGAGTTAAGGAGCTGTATCCAGTCATACGAAAGAGATTTTCATTTTTAATTGCTAATGAGTGGTTCTTACAATGGCAAAGCAATCTTGCTTATGATTTAATTGGCTCAATTCTTACTTTAGAAATGAAGGTACAAGTCTCTAATCCTATTTTTTATCTTTAGCCTACCATTAAATTCTCACTCCCCTGCCTCTTTTTGGGTTTCCTACCTCTTTATTTTTCACTTACTATCTCCACTACTTGAAATACTCCTGAAAGACTTCAAGAAACTATTTTCAATGATTTCCTCACTCCCTTGAATTGAGCAGAATTTCTCTGACCTTTAAATCCCCATGAACTTCATAAATTATCCTTTACTGTTATTTTGTTTTATAACTCTTTATGCCTGGCACCCTGTGAAATCTGTGGGAAATCTTCCCTTGGTATCACTTTCTATATCTAGAACAGAGCCAACCTAGGCTGCAGTCCATGGGGTCGCGAAGAGTCGGACAGGACTAAGCGACTTCACTTTCACTTTTCACTTTCATGGATTGGAGAAGGAAATGGCAACCCACTCCAGTGTTCTTGCCTGGAGAATCCCAGGGACGGGGGAGCCTAGTGCACTGTGGTCTATGGGGTTGCACAGAGTCAGACACGACTGAAGCGACTTAGCAGCAGCAGCAGCACAGTAAAAGTGTTGCCACATAGAGGCATGCAGAGTTAAATTGTTCTAGTGGAGTTGGGGTGTGTTATGGGCAGCATGACATGGATTGGGATAATTTTTAGAGCAAGAGCCAGATTCAGCTCACATGTCTAACTGAGTAAAAGCCATTTTGGCTATAAAGATAAAGCCACACGTGCAAGCAATTTGCTTCATCACAGATCTGTTTCATTTGTCCCATGTATATTTATGCAAAACCTACGTACTTCCTCCCCGATTTTATATATATATTTTAAGTTAAGGCCAAATATACACTAACCTGGGAAATATATCATTCATGTGATTTTTTTTTTTTTCTGGAACGGACCCTAATACATTACAGAAAAGGCAACAGATGAGATTCAAACCATGAAACGTAGCATTTTAAAAATGCTTAAATAGAGCATTACCACTTCTAAAATGTGTGCCCTTATCATTAATTAGCATTCCTATACTTGTGCTGCTCTTTAGTCACTAACTTGTGTCCATCTTTGTGATCTCATGGACTGAAGCCTGCCAGGCTCCTCCGTCCATGGGGTTTCCCAGGCAAGAATACTGGAGCGGCTTGCCATTTCCTTCTCCAGATCTTCCCCACCCAGGGACTGAACCCACATCTCCCACATTGGCTGGCGGATTCTTTACCACTGAGCCCCCAGGGAAGCCCAAAAGTGATTATTACCTAACTACTTTTGAGAGCAACCAAAGAATAAAGAAAGAAAGAAAGAAAGAAAGAAAAAAAAAAAACTTCAAAAATGTTCTTGATTTCTATCTAATAAGTCCTAATTTGATTTTCTGTATCTATTTGACTTCAAAGTTCTGAGACTAATGAAAGTAGACACATTAAACATGACGCTGTGCTGTGGTCTTCACTCAGGTGTGTTTCATTTGCTCTACTGACCTTGCTGCCAGTGTGTCTGGGGACAGCAGGGTATGGTGAGAATGAGCAAATTCTGTCATGAGTTTCTCAGTTTAGAGGAAGAAAATTGGGCAGAGTTGCCTAAAGCGAAAAAAGGCAAGAGAAAGAAAATAATATAAACCATGTTGTTCATTATTGCTGTAACAAAGTTCACAATTTTTTTTTTTGTTTTGCTTTTCTCTAAAATTATAGGAAATATTATGATGGTCTTTAAATGTACTTAATCAGTCCTGCAAAGGAAAACCTAGATACATGGCAGAGAAAGAAGCTGATTTTTTATACACTTTCAAAAATACATCTCAAAAAAAATGGATAGGAAAGTATTAAGTATGAAATAAATTTACCAAACAAAAATTATTAGAACACTATCCTTAAAAATATTTTTCCTTCTAATTTCCTGTTCTCACTTAGTCGTGTCCAACTCTTTGTGACCCCGTGGACTATACAGTTCATGAAATTCTTTAGGCCAGAATACTGGAGTGGGTAGCTTTTCCCTTCTCCAGGGCATCTTCCCAACTCAGGGATCAAACCCAGGTTTCCTGCATTGCAGGCGGATTCTTTACCAGCTGAGCCACAAGGGAAGCTTGCTTATCCTGAAGGCATTACAATATCTAATTACAGAAAAATATCGTAGGGTTTTAGATGAGATGTTATTTTTAAAAGGTCTAACACAGAGAAAATTATCTGAGCAGTAAATGGGAGGGTTGTGACCCTGATTTTTCATGTTACTAGAATATGGCTATTTGCTGAGAGATTTATGAGAGTGAACAAGAGATCAAAGATTCCTTCTGAATGTTTGAGGTTTAGTAAACACCAAATTATTACTTTCCAAACAAATTTCTGTTTTTAAAAAAAGCCCTTAGGATTAGAAAGTGAAATTTAATCTATGTTTGAATTATTGTCATTTGTGTCAGCAAAACACTATTTTACAAACTATCATGTTCTTGAAGCAATTTGAGTTGTGATATGGGGAAAGAAGAAAGAATGGGAGGAGAGGCCTAATGAAGATTTAAAATGTTTAATATTAGTGTAACAAATGAAAACCAAAAAGAAATAATTTGATACTATTCTTAATGTATGTCTATTAAATAAATGCAAATAATGTTATTTACATTTCACACTATTTTTATTTCACAGAGTATATCACCTAGGTAGAAACTTTTAAATAAGTTATCTTTCTTTCTGTAAATTAACAATAAAATGCTAATAATTCAGAATGATATAAAAGAATCAGTTTTTATGTGTTCCTTGATTACTGTTTAGATAAAGGCATATTGACTTGGAATAATAAATTTTAATTTTGGTAAATTTGAGATACACTGATGACTCTCACTCATCTTTATTTAGCAGATGAACAGTAATGCCTGTGTATCTAACAACTGCAGAGACATGATATTGGAATACTAACATTTAAGGTTATATTTTTATCCTGGTACAAAATCAGGAACATCATTTTCACCATCCAGTTTTTCATAAACTCTATTGAACCTAAACAAGATACTGCAATTAAAAGCACTCATGCTATTCGACAAATCAGAGCTTCATTTAAATCAGTAGTGGTACTGGACAACTTCATCTACCATGCTCTGCTTTATAACTGTTCTCATTGCATAATGTGAATCTCAGACTTTGTCTAAAACCATGTTCTGAATATAATACTTTAAATTTAACACATAAATATTAGGAATTCAAAAAGTATTTCAGTGTCCTAAGTTAGGATAAGTAGCATCTGGAATAAAGTATTATAGTTTGCTAATGAAATATTTATGTGTTAGGAAAATAGCATCTCATGGCAAGGAGGAAATAAGCAAATCGTGGCGTGATGAAAGTTTCCTCCATCTATCTATCAAGAGCTTGTTAATAATACTGATACATCAGTGTTAATAATAGCAGCTATCATTTGAGCATGCAGCAGGCACTATATTATACATATATTTGTCTAATTCTGATAAAAGCATAGTGAGATATTTACTATTATGCCCATTAAGTAGCCGAGTAAACTTGAGAACTAAATGGGTTACATTATTTGCCCAAGGCAAACATTTATTAACACTTGAGTGCAGCTTTGTTTAGACCAAACGATGCTTTATCAAACATTAACACTCGAATGCAGCTTTGTTTAGACCAAAAGATGCTTTACCAAGACAGTTTAAGAACTCAGTTTTAGCAGCAGACTGGGCTCCTTGTTTAGGTGTTGAGTTGCTTGACCTCTATGGGTTGTGTTCTTTTAACCAGCGGGAGTGTTGATAATGCCTACTTCGCCTATTCAGTTGAGTTCAGTTTAGTCGCTCAGTCGTGTCCGACTCATCGCAGCAAGCCAGGCCTCCCTGTCCATCACCAACTCCTGGGCTTTACTCAGACTCACGTCGATTGAGACAGTGATGCCATCCAGCCATCTTATCCTCTGTCATCCCATTCTCCTCCTGCCCCCAATCCCTCCCAGCATGAGTCTTTTCCAGTGAGTCAACTCTTCTCATGAGGTGGCCAAAGTACTGGAGTTTCAGCTTCATCATCATTCCTTCCAAGGAAATCCCAGGGCTGATCTCCTTCAGAATGGACTGGTTGGATCTCCTCGCAGGCCAAGGGACTCTCAAGAGTCTTCTCCAACACCACAGTTCAAAAGCATCAATTCTTTGGCGCTCAGCTTTCTTCACAGTCCAACTCTCACATCCATACATGACCACAGGAAAAACCATAGCCTTGACTAGATGGACCTTTGTTGGCAAAGTAATGTCTCTGCTTTTCAATATGCTATCTAGGTTGGTCATAACTTTTCTTCCAAGGAGTAAGCGTCTTTTAATTTCATGGCTGCAGTCACCATCTGCAGTGATTTTGGAGCCCAGAAAAATAAAGTCTGACACTTTCCACTGTTTCCCCATCTATTTCCCATGAAGTGATGGGACCAGATGCCATGATCTTCATTTTTTGAATGTTGAGCTTCAAGCCAACTTTTTCACTCTCCACTTTCACTTTCATCAAGAGGCTTTTTGGTCATTTATATTCCTGGAATTGAGCTGCAGGAGTTGCTTATATATTTTTGAGATTAATTCTTTGTCAGTTGCTTCATTTGTTATTATTTTATCAAATTCTGAAGGCTGTCTTTTCACCTTGCTGGTAGTTTCCTTTGTTGTGCAAAAACTTTTAATTTTAATTAGGTCCCATTTGTTTATTTTTGCTTTTATTTCCAATAGTCTGGTAGTGGGTCTTTCTTTGTCAGTTGCTTCATTTGTTATTATTTTATCAAATTCTGAAGGCTGTCTTTTCACCTTGCTGGTAGTTTCCTTTGTTGTGCAAAAACTTTTAATTTTAATTAGGTCCCATTTGTTTATTTTTGCTTTTATTTCCAATAGTCTGGTAGTGGGTCATATAGGATCCTGCTGTGATTTATGTCAGAGAGTGTTTTGCCTATGTTTTCCTCTAGGAGTTTTATAGTTTCTGGTCTTTCATTTAGATCTTTAATCCATTTTGAGTTTATTTTTGTGTATGGTGTTAGAAAGTGTTCTAGTTTCATTCTTTTACAAGTGGTTGACCAGTTTTCCCAGCACCACTTGTTAAAGAGATTATCTTTTCTCCATTGTATATTCTTCCCTCCTTTGTCGAAGATAAGGTGTCCATAGGTGTGTGGATTTATCTCTGGGCTTTCTATTTTGTTCCATTGATCTACATTTCTGTCTTTGTGCCAGTACCATACTGTCTTGATGACTGTAGCTTTGTAGTAGAGCTGGAAGTCAGGCAGGTTGATTCCTCCAGTTCCATTTTTGTTTCTCAAGATTGCTTTGGCTCTTCAAGATTTTTTGTATTACCATACAAATTGTGAAATTATTTGTTCTAGTTCTATGAAAAGTACCGTTGGTAGCTTGATGGGGATTGCATTGAATCTATAGATTGCTTTGGGTAGTATACTCATTTTCACTATATTGATTCTTC